>PVJI01004183.1:0-112097 GCA_004026765.1 Micronycteris hirsuta | reverse complement strand
AAAAGAACCTTTGCACTCCTATGTTCATAGCAGCACAATTCACAATAGCCAAGTGCTGGAAACAACCTAGGTGCCCATCTACAAATGAATGGATCAAGAAACTATGGTACATTTACACAATGGAATTCTACGCAGCAGAGAGGAAGAAGGAGCTTATACCCTTTGCAACAGCATGGATGGAACTGGAGAGCATTATGCTGAGTGAAGTAAGCCAGGCAGTGAGGGACAAATATCATATGATCTCACCTTTAACCGGATCATAACCAACAAAAACAGAAAGCAAGCAAAACATAACCAGAGACACTGAAATTAAGAACAGTCTAACAATGGACAGGGGAGAGGGGGGAGGGGACAATGGGGAGAAGAGTTTTCAGGAATCACTGTAGAGGACACATGGACAGAATTAAGGGGGAGGAGGGAGGCTGGGGGGGAAGGTGGGATGGGAGGGGAGGGGCGGGGGGAGGGGAGAGGATGCAAATAACTGTAATTAAACAAAAAAAATAATAAAAAAAGGAAAAAAAGAGAAAAAAAAAGAATGGAAGGGCAGATAACATGCTTCTCAGATAAGGTCAAGTTCAAGGAGTTCATCATCACCCAGCCTTTATTATATGAAATGTTAAAGGGATTTATATAAGGCATGGGGGGATATCAACAGGGGAGTGGGAGGGGGACAGAAGAGGAAAAATGTACAGAGAGTAAGTAACATAAGCGGTAGATAGAAAACGGACAGGGGGAGGATAAGAATAGTGTAGGAAATGTAGAAGCCAAAGAACTTATGTGTATGACCCATGGACAAAAACTAAAGGGCCGGGAATGGGTGGGAGGGACAGAGGGGAATAAAGAAGGGGGGAAATTGGGACAACTGTAATAGCATAAACAATAAATTAAAAAAAAAAAAAAAAAGACTGACATCCTCTGGGATGGGTGATGTTCTCTGACCCGCTCTAGTGACTCTCTCAGCTTTGGTATCTCAGGGAGGCCAGCCCTTCTCTGCTGATGATGCCCTGTCATTGTCAGAAAGCCCTCTTATGCGGGGTCCATATAGGGCACTTGCAGCTTTCTCCAATTTTGTTTGCCCTAAGACTGAACAGCATAAATCACTTTTGACTGGGCTTGAACATAAGGTATTTTGACCCCCAGCTCTTAGATCCAGGGATCTAAAATTCTACCAGTCTCCTGCAAAAACCTCCCTTTCAAAAGACTACCTGGTGTTAACAACCAAAAGTCAGCACCCAATCAAGACCTGGACCAACTACATTAGTGGACACTCCCTAGTTCTTTTTATCTATCAACTCTGTATCATCTACCATGAAATCAATACCTGGCAAAACGTTAGCAACCTTATTTCAAAATTGACCTTAAAATTTTATGACTGCTCTGTGATATTTTTATATTGTTTCTTAAGATTACTCATTAGTGTCTGAATTGTACAATTTTAATAATTCTGTATTAGAATTTTCCCAGTTCTTGATCAGAGCAAGTTTTCATGGCTTTCCCTTATTCAAATAATGCTTTTATATGTCTCCTTACTTTTTAATTTTATAAGACAATACTTGGTTTTAATCTTTGCAATTCTATTGCCTTTTTTTACTTAATTTATACAGATTTAGATATCTATTACTTGTCCATAAATAGTACAGAGGAAAAAGAAAAGAAGGAATTGCCCTGGCAGGTATGGCTCAGTTGGTTGGTGTGTTGTCCCATAAACCAAAAGGTCATGAGTTCAATTCCTGGTCAGGGCACATACCTAGGTTGTGGATTTGGTCCACAGTCAGGACACAGATATTTCTCTCCCTCTCTCTTTCTCCCTTCCTTCCCTTCTCTCTCAAATCCATAAGCATGTCCTTGAATGAGGATTTTAAAAAGAAGAAAAAGAAAACAAGGAACTCATTTAACCAATAATTACTCTCTTGCTCTTACCAACTTAAAATGGATAGACTTTGGGCTTTAACAGTTATTCCCCAAAGACCAAAGAAAACACTATACTAGTATCCAATAACTCTAACAGACTATAAATCAGAGCCTGCGCAACAAACCCTGGCACACAGAACCACTGAACACCCCCAGGACTGTGAAACATCCCTTTTCTGACAGACAGTATTCTCAGAGGCTACACTTACAATGAAGATGAATCTGGAATTTGAAGGAGGTTTTGGCAAAATGATTTTAGACTGATTTATAAACCACCCAAGCAATTAAATATGTTTGTAAGTTTTGAGAGATTGGGGATGCTCATTTTTCCTCTCACTCAAAACATTAATAAAGATGACGGTATTTGAGGAAAGATGACTCATGAAAAGAAGGCACCAGTGTTACGCAGATCAGCTGTTATCCCAGATAAATGTGATATTTGCCTCTGCATAGTGTGCTTCTTTGCAAATCTCTGTCTATAAGGAATTGGAGGAAAAATAAACAAAAAGATCAAAACATGATGGCAGGAAAAGAACAACAGACACAGTCAGAAAATCATTCCATCTTCTCTGTGCCACTAGATAGCTAGACAGTGTGGGTGTCTTCTGTGTTTCCTGCTGTGTCTAGTAAACGGGTTTGACGTAAGGGTCTCTGATGTGCTATGACATCTCCATTATCAAAGTAAAACCGGTTCCCCGTCTGTTTTCTAATAAGCCTTTTTTATGGCCTTTTCACTAAAAGACATTTCTCGTTTTTGAAAGAGCACTTTGGACACAATGCTTAGGTCTAATTATTCCTAATGAAAGTAGAACCTTCAATTCCTCTAACCACCTATGATCATGATTAGAGGTTTGGAAAGCCTTTTAGGCAGAGGCTGGAGAGGCATTTATTTAGGGAGATTAGAGCTCTATTGTGTTAGCAATATATTCTCTGGGCAAGGTACAAGCTGCACTAGATAATCTCAAAAGTCCACTCCGGCTCTCGGATTTCATCTACCACAGAATCATGCTGTTAAGTTTTTATCGAAAATGCCTCACACCCTCCAGGCACTTTGTGGAATTAGAAACCAATGGCATTTGCCAGACTAGACCAGGCCGATGTTTCCAGTCGCAGCCCTACTAATTTGCTGCTCTCTCTGAATTCCACATGAAATACAAAGAACACATATTTCCCCTTTTCTCCTGCCTCACTCACTGTTAAGACAGTCTCATTTTTCCAGGGCAGGGCATCTTATGCCATTTTCCCAGGTTACCAAGATACAGAGCCCCAGTCAATATTACTACTGCCAGTTGCCTTTGCCTGGTTTGCCAAGATTCTTGGCCAAGATGCTACCTGTAGGTAGAATCCCTTGTGATCTGCCAGTCTCACTGTTGAGGCTTCTTGATCAGCATGAGAGACTTCTCAAGGCAATTGCCTGGTTAGCACCTTCCTCTCTCTCCTTGAGAATTTAAAGCTCCCACAGCCCCCCAAAAAATGCAAGTTAAATCTTCTTCAAAATTAGCCTAAGTATCTGGCTTAGTTAACATTTCTTTTTCATTAGGAGGAAATCACAAATCTTTATTCAGCCTTGCAGCTAAAGATAATTCTAAATATTGCAGAACAAGCTGCTGTTGCTCCTGTTCTGATCCCAGAGCTCCCCCTTGTGCCCTGATGGGAAATTGATTCAAAAAAGAACTAAAGATCCACAATATAGATTCTGGGGTTCAAGCAGTTCCCCAAGGTGTTGGTCCTCAAACTTCAGTGTGTATCACAAGTAATAAATAAAGTTTTATCAAGATATTGGTGGAGAGGAAGAAGGAGCTTACACCTTTTGCAACAGCATGGATGGAACTGGAGAGCATTATGCTAAGTGAAGTAAGCCAGGCAGTGAGGTACAAATACCTTATGATCTCACCTTTAACCGGATCATAACCAACAAAAGCAGAAAGCAAGCGAAACATAACCAGAGACACTGAAATTAAGAACAGTCTAACAATAGACAGGGGAGAGGGGGGAGGGGACAATGGGGAGAAGAGTTTTCAGGAATCACTGTAGAGGACACATGGACAGAACTAAGGGGGAGGAGGGAGGTCGGGGGGCGGGGGACGGGAGGGGAAGAGAGGGGGAGGGGAGAGGCTGCAAATAACTGTAATTAAACAAAAAAATTAATTAAAAAAAATAAAAATTCACAGAGATTTAAAAAAAAAAAAAGATATTGGTGAAGAAATCCACCCTGTAAAACATGACATTTTAAAATAGCTTATCAGAAAACTAAAATGCAGGACAAAGTTTCAGAATCTGTCTCAGGGGAAAAAGCCAAATCTCTAAAACATGGGTTAAGACCAATGTTTCTCAAATAGACACCCCAAGGTATTCTGCTGCAGGTGATCATGAGAAACCCTTGAGAGGACAGTTAAGTTCCCTAAGTAAAAAAACCTGCTACAGGTCAACTTTCCTCGCCTCACAACTAAAAAAAGCAGTTTCTAGATACCATCATTCAACATCATTAGACTAT
This sequence comes from Micronycteris hirsuta, assembly GCA_004026765.1. Taxonomy (NCBI): domain Eukaryota; kingdom Metazoa; phylum Chordata; class Mammalia; order Chiroptera; family Phyllostomidae; genus Micronycteris; species Micronycteris hirsuta. The sequence goes on along the minus strand of PVJI01004183.1, from coordinate 107,692 downwards.
TTTTTTATTATGACTTTAAAGAATCAAAACCCACCTTGGGATAGTTAGAGATACAGATTTTCTAAAGGACAGGCCTAGTCTTGTAGCCACATTATCTGCTTGAGTCAGAGATCTGGAGAGGCTTCAGAGGTCATCCATGCAGACCCCTAGAGACTAGGGCCAGAGAGGTTCATTGCTGGGTCCAAAAACCTAGCAACGAGTAAAGAGAGCAGGCATCTGAACTCAGAGCCATATGATGGGATATCAGGGAACAATGAAAGAAAACTCAGAACACACCTTCTCATTAAAAAAAGTGTGGTTTGCTGCCTCGACCTTAACATGGATGCTGGCCCAGGGATCTTCCAACACGTGCTACTATGGAGGTTCAGAACAAACCACCCCAAGATGCACCTCAGTGGTATGCAGGCTACTTTGAGCTAAAGGCAATTTTAGCTTCAGGCTCAAAAAACTTTGGCCACTTCCTTTAACTACTATCTATAGAGCAGGGCAAAGTTCTATTCACTAAAGCTCTGCTCTTCTTATCATCCTACAATGACCCTTTGAAGGCCCCAAGGTACATGACCTCATCCCTAGCTCAGGATGTCTTATACACCTCCGTCCCCCGTTCTGTCTCTGAACCTCTTCTGCACGGGGACCTCTGACTCTCTCATTTACATGGGGTTCCAGTGCATATGTGTGTATTAAGTGTGGTTATTTTCTCTTGCTCATCTGCCTCATGTCTATTTGATGACTAAGACCGGCCAAAAGAATCTTGAGGGTGGAGAACATGTGTTCCTTCCCCACAGCCCTGATGTAACATGAGCAGGATCACTTAAGATCTCTCTCCAGGGTTACTGTGAAACTATCAAAAAACAGGATTAAATCAGTCATTTTCATTTAAAAAATATAAACTTTGCTAGCTTGATGAAGTGAAATCTGGGACTTCCAGGCAAGATGGCAGCACAGGAAAATGTGGTACTCTCCTCCTACAACCACATCAAAATTACAACTGAACTACAGAACAACCATCATTCAGAAACACCTGAAATCTGGCTAAATGCAAGTCCTCCAACTAGTGAATCAGCCACATCGAGATTGGTAGGAGAGGCGGAGATGGGAACGAGATGGTCCCACACCCATGGTTGGTGGCTAAAAATTGAGAGGAGTGTCTCGGCTGCAGAGGCCTCCTGAGGAGTGAAGGGTCCCAGCCCCACAGCAGGACCCCCAATAACAAGGCTCCAGTGCCAGAAAGAGAAGTCCCTATAACTTCTAGCTGTTAAAACCAGCAGGGATTGAGGCTGAGGGAGATGGAGGTCTTGAGGAGTCTCAGGCAGTTCCTCCTTTTTTTAAAATATATTTTATGATTATGCTATTACAGTTGTCCCATTTTTTTCTCCCCTCTACTCACCTCCTCACTGCACCCCCTCCCACCAGCATCACCCCTCCCACCAGCATCACCCACCCCCACCTTTAGTTCATGTCATTGGGTCATAAATATAAGTTCTTCGGCTTCTTTTAATCTCCCCCTATTTTGTACCTACCATTTATGCTTCTTATTCCCTGTACCTTTTCCCCTATTCTCCCCGCTTTCTCTCCCCACTGATAACCCTCCATGTGATCTCCAAATCTGTGATTCTGTTTCTGTTCTAGTTGTTTGCTTAGCTTGTTTTTGTTTTTGTTTTTTTTAGATTCGGTTGTTCATAGTTGAGAGTTTGTTGTCATTTTATTTTTCATACTTTTGATCTTCTTCTTTTTCTTAAATGAGTCTCTTTAACATTTCATATAATAAGGGCTTGGTGATGATGAACTCCTAATTTTACCTTATCTAGGAAGCACTTTATCTTCCCTTCCATTCTAAATGATAACTTTGCTGGATAGAGTAATCTTGGATGTAGGTTCTTGCCTTTCATGACTTGGTATACTTCTTTCCAGCCCCTTCTTGCCTGCAAGGTTTCTTTTGAGAAATCAGCTGAGAGTCTTATGGGAACTCCTTTGTAGGTAACTGTCTCATTTTCTCTTGCTGCTTTTAAGATTCTCTCTTTATGTTTAATCTTGGGTAATGTAATTATGATGTGCCTTGGTGTGTTGCTCTTTGGGTCCAACTTCTTTGGGACTCTCTGAGCTTCCTGGACTTCCTGGAAGTCTATTTCCTTTACCAGATTAGGGAAGTTCTCCTTCATTATTTTTTCAAATAAGTTTTCAATTTCTTGCTCTTCTTATTCTCCTTCTGGCACCCCTATAATTCAGATGTTGGAACACTTAAAGTTGTCCCAGAGGTTCCTAAGTCTCTCCTCATTTTTTTGAATCTTGTTTCTTCATTCTGTTCTGGTTTGATGTTTCTTTCTTCTTTCTGCTCCAAATCATTGATTTGAGTCCCCATTTCCTTCCTGTCACTGTTGGTTCCCTATATGTTTTTCTCTATTTCACTTTCATAGTCTTCATTTTTTCTTCTATTTTGTGACTATACTCAACCATTTCTGTCAGCATCCTAACTACCAGTGTTTCGAACTCTGCATCTGATAGGTTGGCTATCTCTTCATTGCTTAGTCTATTTTGGGAGCTTTGATCTGTTCTTTCATTTGGGACATATTTTTTTGTCTTGGAATGCCTGTTAGGTATTAAGGGGCAGAGTCTTAGGTATTTGCTAGGGCAGGGCAACCCACAGCTCTGGGTTGTGGTGCTGTATGTGGGGCAAGGGTCATAGAGGGAACAACGCCACACGCTTTGCTCTTGGACAGCTTTCAGTCACTTCCCCTGCTATCCACAGCATATTGGGCCCTTCTGGTGCCGATTCCTGGGTGGTTGGGTTTGTGTACATTCTAGGACCCTGTGGGTCTCTCTAACAAACTGTCCTATGAGACTGGGAGTTTCTCCCACTGCTGCAACCCCCACAGATTTTTACAGCTAGAGGTTTTGAGGCTTTATTTCCCAGCACTGGAACCCTGGGTTGCTTGGTCAGTCTTGCTACTCAGTTGTTCCTCCCAATTTATCTGCACGCAAATGTGGGCCTGCCTGGTCCACCAGTTGCCATGCAGCCTCTCCCCACTGGCTGCCCGTCTCTGCCCCTCCTACCAGTCTGAATGAATGTTTCTTCTCTAACCCCTTGGTTTTCAGACTTCCATACAGATCAATTTTCTGGCAGTTCTGGTTTTTTTTTTTTTTAATTTTTTGTTGTCCTTCTTTTGGTTGTGCGAGGAGGCAAAGTAAATCTACTTACTCCTCCATCCTGGCCAAAAGTCCCAGGCAGTTCCTCTTAAAGAGCCTGCGCATAGATTTACTCTGACTCACTCCCTCTGAGCTCCAGCAATGGGGCAGCTTGAAAGGCAACAGGGATGTACAGGAAGTAACAGAATTGTCTGGCTCTGGAGTAAGAGCTGGGGTGTAGGTAGCTTTCTCTCTGAGAGAAGTGCTGGCAGAGGCCATTGTTCCTTTGATAAGCCCTCCCCTCACAGAGCCTGCAGGTGAGTACCATATTTGGTGACTCCCTGAGGCCCCATCCCACCCAACTTTCAGCCTCACCCAAGCTATTTCCAGTGGCTTTTCTATAACAATGGCCTGTCTTGGCTCATGTTTCAGATTTTCAAAAAAATATCTCAAACAAGCAACAGCTGGCCTCAGTATGCCTTGTACCTCTCTCTAAGTGGTCCCAACCCTGGCACTTTGGTAAACAGCTTGGCTTTCCCTGGGTACCTGTAAGCCCAGAACAAGTAGTAGCCATCTGCAAATGGCTTTGTAACTCATGTCAGGTGGCCCCAGGAAGAACACAGATAGTGGCTGATTTTAGCCTGTACCTCCTGGGAGGCCCCAAAGCCAGTGCTCCCAGTGTACAGTTTCAGAGTACTTCAAAGTATCACCACCCAACCATCTCCACAAGTGACACATTCAAGGGGTAGACTGAGTGGGCAGCAAAGCCCTGCTAAAGTAAGTCCTGCTTTGTGGGGTGGGCTCCTGCACAGCTGAAATTCCACAGTGGTCAGAGGCTGATAGTTGCAGCCAATCCTTGCAGCTGATAAGCCTGGGGGGTAAATCCCTCCCACTGATGTGCCAACAGCAATAAGACTCAACTACAATGAGAGGGTATACAGAGCCCACATGGGAGGCACACCTCAAATACCCAGCTTGGGTGATTGGGGAGGCTGTGTCACTGGACCCTACAGAATACCTACTACATTAGGCCACTCTACCAAGCCTGGAATACATAGTAACTCCACCTAACACACAAATACAGTAAGGCTGCCAAAATGAGAAGACAAAGAAACATGGCCCAAATGAAAGAACAGAACAAAACTCCAGAAAGGAACTAAGTAAAATGCCCTGGCCAGGTGGCTCAGTTGGTTGGAGCATCATCCTATACACCAAAAGGTCATGGGATCAATTCCTAGTCATGGTACACACCTAGGTTTTGGTTTCAATCCCCAGTCAGGGCACGTGTGGGAGGCAGCTAATCAATGTTTTTCTCTCACATCAATCTCTCTCTCTCTCTCTCTCTCTCTCTCTCTCTCTCTCATCAATAAACATCCATGGGTGAGAATTTAAAAAAAAAAAAAAAAAAAAGAACTAAGCAAAATGGAGACAAGAAATCTCCTAGGTGCAGAGTTCAAAACATTGGTTATAAGGAACTTAGTGAGAACCTCAAAAGCATAAAAAAGGACCAGTCAGAAATGAAGGATACACTAACTGAAGTGAAAAAGAATTTACAGAGAATCAACAGATGAAGCTGAGAACCAGTCTGTGGTTTAAGATTTAAGGAAGCAAAAAATACCCAATCAGAACTGAAAAAATAAAAAAGAATTGAAAAAATGGGGACAGTGCTTTAAAGTGCCCCAGGGACAACCTCAAGTATACCAATATTTTAATTATGGGGGTGTCAAAAGGAGAAGAGAGAGCAAGAAATTGAAAACCTACTTGAAAAACTGACATAAAACTTCCCTAACTTGGTGAAGGAAATAGACATACAAGTCCAAGAAGCACAGAGTCCCAAACAAGTTAGACCCAAAGAGGACCATACCAAGACACATCACAATTAATATGAAAAAGGTTAAAGACAAAGAGAGAATCTTAAAAGCATCAAGAGAATACCAGTTAGTTCCTTACAAGTGAGCTCCAATAAGACTGTCAGCTGATTTCTCAACAGAAACTTTGCAGGCCAGAAGAGAATGGCAAGAAATATTCAAAGTGATGAAAAGTAAGGACGTATAACCAAGATTACTCTACACAGTAAAGCTATCATATAGAATCAAAAGATAAATAAAGAACTTCCCAAATACAAAAAAGGTAAAGGAATTCATCACCACCAAAATATTCTTACATGAAATGTTAAAAGGTCTTCTTTAAGAATAAAAAAAGATAAAAACTATGAACAACAAAATGGCAATAAGAACATATATATCAACAATTGACTCTAAAAAAGTAAACAAAATAAACAAACAAGCAAAACAGAAAGAGAATCATAGATACAGAGAACATTTTGATGGTTGCCAGATGGGAGGGGGATTGGCAGAATGGGTGTAAAAGGTGAAGGGATTAAGAAGTCCAAGTTGGTTGTTTCAGAATTCTCATGGGGGTGCAAAGTACAGCATAAGGAATACAGTCCATAACATTCTAATAACTATGTATGGTATCAGATGGGACTGAGATTGATCGGGACCACCGATCCACATGTAATGTCCAATCACTGGGGTGTATACGTACAGTTAATATACTAATGTATGTTAACTTAAAAAATAAAAATGATTTTAAAATGTAAAAAATAAAATAAAATCCATTTAAGATCCAAAAAATCTGCAAAATAATCAATCTACATACTGAACAATTAATAACTGTGAAAAATAAAAATCAGGAGAAATTAAAGTGTCATCATGCCATGAAAGCAATCTGTATGTAAGCTGACAGTTCTTCTGGGTCCATGAAATTGCTTACTTTCTTTCAGCATTCCCACACAAAGTGAACTATTTTAAACAGATCTAGAGTGTAGACAACTGTTGCCTCAATGCCAATCCAGTTAAATGAACCGTATTATGTATTCTATAGGTCAGACTCTACCTTAGTGATTTCGCCAACATTTATCAGAAAACTCAAGAGTTAGAAATGGATCATATAAATTATCTACCCTAGCCCCATTGCCTTACAGAGAAAGAAACTATAACTTACAGGTTAGATGACTAAATCTAGAGCACCCAAATAATTCATTGGTGATAAAGAACTATAACCCAGTAAAGTTTCTAATCCAGCTCTCAAAGAAATTAAGGCAAAATAGTAAAATGCAAGGATTCAAACAGTATAACTATATATTACTTGAAAATTTTTTAAGAGATTTAGACACTCAGGCAAACAGGATGAGAATATGTCATTGAGGAGACTGGGAAGTACTGAGATAGGGCAAGGACCTCTAAATAGGCACTCAGCACATCACTACAACAAAAACCTACACATTCTACTGTCCTCTTTCTGCTTTACATCCATAGAAATTATGTTATAAAATATTAAGATTTTGGAGTTTTGCTTCTCATAATAAATACAAATGTAAACAATTTTTTAGAAATAAGAATACCTGGGGACGGAAATCACACCAGCTCCTGGTTTAGTAGGATTACATCTCATTTTCACAGCAGTTGACCGGCCATTAATACAAGATGTTGTCGTTGTAGAAGACCTATTGTAAAGAAAATATCATTTTACAAAATACATGACACAGATTACAAAGATAAAAATATCCTGCATGTAACTCCTATGCTATAAAAACAAATGAAAAAGAAAAATGTATCAAAGTTCACTAATTTAGAATTTTTTGTGTGCCAATTGATTTTATTATTTTTAATTCAATCTTTATTATATTTTTTCTATTACCATTTAGTCCCCTTATACTCCCATCTGCCCAGCAGTCACCACACTGTTGTCCATGTCCATGAGTTCTTTCTCCTTTTTGCTCAATCCCTCCACGCCCTAAACCCCTATCACTAGCTGTCATACAAACTGATGTCATTTACTTTGAAAAGTTGACTGTTTCCCCAGGTAAAGTGAAAAGCTACAATCAAGGTCTTTAGTAAAGATTTTATAATTATAATCAAAATAAATTTTAAAGGAAAAAATGTCATATCCACTCAGGCTGATGTTTTGACATATAAATTAAAATAAGTACTGCCTACACAATACAGTCTACTGCCTAATTTAAAATATTATATACAGGAGAGAAATTATATAAGGCCTTCAAACAATTCCATGTTTCCTACTTTTTACTAAGACTTTTTATTTAAGAACCAATTACTGCTTATTAATTATAAACTACTATGCTAGCACTTTGAAGTGATATTTATTTATTAAAAACCTGTCAAGGGAAACAGCATCTGCACTTACTTATAAAAGAAATGCACATCTGGTACTCGGCTTGGTGAGACTGGGAACATATCTTCTTTTATATTAATATTTTGCAATGTGGTTTCAATTGTCACTCCTAGATGATGATAAAAAAGATACTATTGAGCCATATGGGAAAATTAAGTTTATTTAGTCTCTGTATATCTGAATAAAACATAGCTTTGCTTTGACACTGTTACTTTATGAGAAATATTGCATTAAATTAATGCATTCATGGTAAAAATAAGAAACTTTCCTAAGTCCCTGAAAAAAATGAGAGATTCTTCTCCCTAGCTTTATAATTTTGTTTAAGTCACTTCACTTCTCTGGGTCTTATGTCCTGAATTTTTATTTTATTAAAATATGTTTTATTTATTATGCTATTACAGTTGTCCCAATTTTTCCACATTTCCCTCCCCCCTCTACCCAGTACTCCCATTCCCTCCAGCAATCCCTTCTTAGTTCATGTCCATGTGTCAGGCATACAAGTTCTTTGGCTACTCCATTTCCTATACTGTTCTTAACATCCCCCTATCTATTTTGTACCTACCAATGTGTGCTTCTTAATCCCTGCGCCTTTTTTCCCATTCTGTCCCTTTTCCCCTTTCAGCTGGCAACCCTCAAATTGATCTCCACATCTATAATTTTGTTCTTGTTCTGCTCGTTTCCTTAGTTTATTTTTTAGATTTAGTTGTTGATAGTTGTGAATTTATAGCTATTTTAATGTTCATACTTTTGATCTTTTTCTTATATAATTCCTTTTAAGATTTCATATAATAATGGCTTGGTGATGATAAATTCCTTAGTTTTACCTTGTCTTAGAAGCATTTTATCTGCCCTTCAATTCTAAATGATAGCTTTGCTAGATAGAGTAATCGAGGTTGTTGGTCTTTGCTTTTCATCACCTTAAATACTTCTTGCCAATCCCTTCTAGCCTGCAAAGTTTCTTTTGAGAAATCAGCTGACAGTCTTGTGGGAACTCCTTTGTAAGTAACTATCTGCTTTTCTCTTGCTGCTTTTAATAGTCTCTCTTCATCTTGAACCTTTTGTATTTTAAGTGTGATGTGCCTCTGTGTGGTCCTCTTTGGGTCTAACTTGCTTGGGACTCTCTGTGCTTCTTGGACTTGTATGTCTATTTCCTTCACCAAATTAGGAAAGCTTTCTTTCATTATTTTTTGAAATAAGTTCTCAACTTCTTGCTCTTCTTCTCCTCTGGCACCCCTATGGTTCAGATGTTGGTACATTTAAAGATGTCCCAGAGGCTCCTTAGTCAATCCTCATTTGGTTGTTTGTTTGTTTGTTTGTTTTTTCATTCTTTTTTCTTGCTGTTCTGATTGACTGCTTTCTTCTTTCTTTTATTCCAAATCATTGATTGAAACCCAGCTTCATCACTTCCACTGTTGGTTCCCTGTAGATTTTTCATTATTTCACTTAATGTAACCTTCATTTCTGCCTGGGTCTTTTTTATGTTGTTGTACCCAATGGTTTCTTTGAGCATCCTGATAGCCTGTGTTTTGAACTCTGCATCTGATAGGTTGCTTATCTCCATTTCATTTAGTTCTTTTTCTGGAGTTTTGTTCTGTTCTTTCATTTAGGCCATATTTCTTTGTCTCCTCAATTTGGCAGCCTCCCTGTGTTTGTTTCTGTGCACTAGATAGAGCTGCTTTGACTCACTGTCTTAGTAGCATGGCCTATTGTAGAAAAGCATGCCTGTAAGTTGTATGGGGCAGAGCCTCAGCTAATCACCAGGGTGGGAAAACCTGTTTCACTGCTTTGTGGCTTTATGTGGAGGAGGGTTTAGAGAGGGGACAATGCTGCTGCCTGGCCTCTGGAAATTTTCCTGGGAGGAAGCTGTCTCCCAGCACAGTCACTTCATTTTCTCCCTATGTGTCACTGGTGCCCTTCCGGCTGTTGCCCTGGTGCTGAATCCCAGAGGTGGTGGGTCTGCATAAGTCCTAAGACTATTATGGGCCCTTTAAGAGGAATCTCCTGAGGAAACTGCAGTTTCTTCCATCACCACAACCCCCACTGGTTTTTACAGCCAGAAGTTGTAGAGATTTATCATCTTGGTGCTGGTACCCAGGGCTGTGTGGGCTGGTCTGGAACTGGGATCCTTTGCTCCCAAGGTATCCCTCCTGATTTTTAACTACCACATATGAATGTGGGACTGCCCCTTCCACCTCTCCCCACCTCTCCACCTTTCCTACCCCCCTACCCATCTGGATGAGTGTGGCTTCTTTAAATCCTTGGTTGTCAGACTTTCATACAGCTTGATTTTCTGATGAATCTGAGTGATATTTGTTCTGTAGTCTAGTTGTAATTTTTGCTGTAGTTGTGCAAAGAGGCAAAACGTGTTTACCTGTGCCTCCATCTTGACCAGAAGTCCAGATGTTCATTTTTATTCTACTGAAAATCATCCTTGATTACTTGGAGGTCATATATGAAGAACCTCTGACAGTGTAGCAGGAGAAGGGCCAGCAAAAGAGACAGGGCACTGAGGACCAGTAAAAGACTCAGACAGAGGTGCCTTGTAAAGCCCACTGGAGCTGATGCTGCAGAACATGGTTCCACCTTTCCTGGAGCCCCCGTGGGGGGACTAGAGGGTGGGGGAAGTAGAGGCAGAGGGACTGGTGACCACACAGGTGCACTCCCAGTGGGGCAGCAAATCCACCACTGGATTCCACTTCAGGGGCCTCCTGTGCTGAATCTTTAAAATGCATGTGATAATTAGAGGATCTCTAAAGTCGCTTCCAGTTCTAGCATTTGAACAATCTACTATCATAATACTCAGCCTCTGGTGAGTTTTGTCAAGCGAGTTGGTCTACTTTGCTAATATAGCTTTTCATTCACATTCATTACAGGCATTATTTGACCAAAAAAAAAATTCTCGTGTCCTAATAATTTCAAAAAATAATTCCAAAATTTGCTTTATCTAAATGTAATGCATTTTTCCCTGGCAAAATGATGACAGGGCTAAAATGCAAGGAATAACAGCACCCTTTGCTCTGGCACAGAGTTTGGATGCTGATTGCAAGCTTGGCAACTGACCTTGATGCTAAAAAGTAAAGCTGAATTCCTCTGGAACCTATAGCAATGGCTCCCAAATCTGGCTGCATATTAGAATCATCTAAGAAGCTTGTTAAGTTTTTGGATTGTTATATGCCTTATTAGGTTACTAATCCCAACTCCAGAAGTCTAATGAACTTGATCCCAAGGAATTACTAATCAGGGACCTGAATTCATCTTAAAACTTTCCTATGTTCTTGACACCACAGAGATAGACAAGCAAATGGGGACTAAAACTCAACACATTTACCTTTGCTACTTTTCACTAGCTTACTTCTAATATGAAAAAAGATGATGAACTCTGATAGCAGATACTATGATTTAGGTTTAAGCTGTGTCTGTTCACTGTTCTTTTGTTTATAGTTTTGGTCATAAATTATTTTGTCTCTTAAACTCCTACAGACTCTGATATAAGGCAGACTTTCAGAAAGCAAAACACATATCACATATGAGTAATTCAGAAGTTTCTTGGATTCACAGAGATTAATCAATAGAGCCCTCATTTGTGAGGGCTTTTTTAACCATGTCACAAAGTGATGACTTAGAATTATCTGTAGGCTTTAATCATCTATGAAAAGCACCAGTGCAATGACAAGTTATCAGTACCATAATTTTTTTAAAAAAATTCATCTGTGCGGATATGAACAAATGAAACTTACCTAAAAATGTGTCTGCCAGAATGATGGATTGTGATGACAACGCTGCTCGGAAACCCTTACTCTCGGAAGGAATAATAGTCGACTGGCATACAAATGCCCCAACCAGATTTGTGTAGTCATCTGACCCTGCCGCCATTTCCTTTACTGTGAAGTCTGTTATATTGTTGGTACAGAGAGCCATCTTCTCCCCCTAGAAAAACAAAGTCATATAGAGGTTCTATTGAAGGTCACTCTCTAAACTGGACCTCAGCTAGCTAGTGACTCCAGAAGAGCAGTGGTTCTCTCCTTACCGCAGTTCTGATTTGTTAGATCTGGTGAGGGGCCCAGCCACAAGTAATTTTTAAAAGCTCTTGGACAAGTCCAACATCCCGCCAGGGTTGAGAGTCACTAAAGTTATCATGCATACACTAATTCAAGGCTGCCTTTCTCCAACTACAAGCAACATTTTTGCTGGGTGAAAGCCATCTAACTTAAGGAAGTAAAAGTCATCTATGAACTCCTCAATTCATAGGATAACTATGCATACAAAGAGACCAGAATGCTGATGATGGTTTTAATGTAAAGGAAAAAGACTTGCTCTTCCTTGTCCTTCACAGGCTGATGTGTGACAAAAAGGCAATGCAAAGGCGAAAGAAGAAAGCATGAAAGCCACATTGCTAGAGAGTCCTAGGACAACATCAAAATTCTAAACAGTTGGTCACTACAAGTGTCTTTATTCATATACTCTTAGATTCAATGACGTGTATCTGCTCAACTACACAGTAAATTGAAGGGAATACAAAGGTTTACTTTTTCAATCATTTAGAGAGTAGTGGGAAGATATAATTTATAAAAACTGGAGGACTCTTTTAGATATAGTATGTTTAAATATACTATAGTTCCAACGCAAAGGACTATAGCTTGCTCTATAATTTCTGGGACAAAATGTGCAAAGAAAAATAGGAACACTATTTTATTTGTCTTAGATATAGAGTGTGCACAGGTGGGCATGAAGAAAAGATACAGATTTTGCTTTGTTACTGCAGCTGGCAATCGTACCTCTGAGATGTTCTCCCTCCACCAAGCCTTCTCACTGCTATACAGGTGCAACATATTTTTACTAACTAAGTTTAAATTAAATTGTTGAGGCCAAAATGAGAGAAAAATGGAAAAGAGCAGAGAGAAACTACTGAGGAAGGAAAGAGAAAAACAACACTAAACAGAAATGAATGAGAATATAAAAGAAAAAAGAAGCCCTGGCTGGTGTAGCTCAGTGGGTTGAGTGTGGGCTGGGAACCAAGCGGTCCTGGTTCAATTCCCTGTCAGGGCACATGACTGGGTTGCGGGCCAGGTCCCCAGTGAGAGCCATGTGAGAGGCAACCACACATTGCTGTTTCTCTCCCTCTCTTTCTCCCTCCTTCCCCTCTCTCTAAAAAATAAATAAAAATAAAAATAAAAATAAAAAAAAGAAAAAAGAGACAGAATGCAGAGGAGAAAAAAGAAGATGGAAGAAAAATAGTAGTAATACAGGAATAAGACTAAGAAAAAGTATGGTATATAATGCAATTAATTCTCACTCACTTCTTGGCATAGTATTAAACATAGTAAGTACTTAATATATATTTACTTAGTGAGTAATTGACTAACAAATTGAATGAGTATGTAAAATTAGGACATAACAAATGTCATACCATGTAAAATTTATAGAATTTTTTTGTTTGAAAACTGTGGTCATCATATTCCTTTTTATTTCCTTTGTACAAAGGTTGCCACAATACATCATGATGAAGACCATTAGCAATACAAGAGTTAATATAGAAGGAGACATGGAGGAAAGGCCTTACATAGGGATATACATCCCAACCCCAACTTTGTCTGCCCTTAAAAATATTGAACATACAGCTCTGTAACTCTCCCCATTACCAGTGTCAATTAAGGTTCTGCAGAAAATAAAATCCCATAATTTATTAGCAGAAGCTACCTGATCAATTGGTATTTGTCCCTTGCTTAGCTCCTTTTTATTTTTGCAGAAACTTCCTCTTGGAAGTCTTTTTCTTTTTTAAACCCAGAATTGACAATATTATAAACAACAGTAAACCTTTCTCAAACTATAACTACCTGCCTAATATATAGGAGGGATAACAAACCTGAGCCACCCTTATAAATACGAAAGAACCTCAAAGCACTTCCACCATAGCTCCAGCTTTGGGGTTCGAGAGACTGGGTGAGAGCTTTGATGGACGGAGAAGCAGACGAGGCTGCCTCTGCTCTGGTGGAGAAAGCTGCCAGCCAGCATGCTAGGAGGCAACAGAGGATGTAAGCAATCGGAGCTCAGTTTCTGACATTTGGTTGTTAGTTTCCATAGAGATTTTACTGAGCCACCAGCATAGAAAATATCAACTTAGTCTGAATTGAAATATAGTTCCATCTCCCCTTGACAGCCAGAACTCACCTCATGCCCACACAAACTAATATTGAAGAAGTGGAAATACTTTGTTCCTTTGGAGGTAAAGCTAGGGCCATTCATTAACGAGCCCACACTGCTGAGGTTGCTGAAGTCATAGTGCAAACTCTGATTTTCCTTCTCGTGGTAGAAAAAGCAGTCACTGTAGCAAACTGAGTGGTCCTTTGATTGAGATTAAGAAATGTTTTAAAAATTAATAATGTAGCAGAAGAGAAAGTATTAGTTACTATGAAAAATATTTCCAAAAATCTAGGTTTAAAATCTATTTCAGTAATTTCATCTTAGTTATAATATATTTTACTACAATAATACAGAGAATTTCTGAATGCTAATTAGATTTTCTTAGGCAAAGTTTAAAAGATTCAGAAAGCAGTTATTCTAAGGTTAGTATCCTGTAGAAAGGTATTTTACTACATAGATGAAATTCCCTATATGCATTTAAATAAACAATAAAACTACTTTCTCCTTCACCCATAATATAGCATCAACCTTTGCCCTTAAAATGTTATAAGACACATTTGCTGTTCTCCATATACTCCTACAGCCAACCTATAGAGGCCATTTACTTGCTCTGCTTTAATAGAACACACAACCAATCAATTTTTATATTTTTGGAAAGCACTCTTATTTGAGTGCTGTTCTTTATATTTTATGTTCCCAGAAACTAGCACTTACATGGACTATATTAAGTGCTCAATACATGTAAAAGGGGAGAAAACAAGAAAGGGAATGAAACAGTCATTTACACTTGTGACTTGTAGCTCCTGGAGAAACATTACAGGGAACTTCTGAGTTTCCCTATTAAAATGTGCTTTCCCGGAGATGATGAAACAACACACTCACCCGCGTGCTCCTACTCCCAGGCCCACATGGAACACAAGCCTCCTTGCCATAGACCTGATGTATGGACAGGTAGGTGTCAGGTGGACACTCCTTGCACTGGTTGGTTTCTTTCTCAATGTAGTGGCCTGGGGGGCAGGGGACACACGATGAGCCCGACTGTTCAGAACCGAGGGCACAGGCACGGCATGAGGACGCCACCCCATCAACTGCATTAGTGGCAGTGATAGAATAAATCTTCACCATGTCATTGATGAACCGTCTATTCTAAAAAGAGAGCAGAAAGTAATGACTTCTGCTTTGGGACTTAACTGGACAACCAGATTGTTTTATGTTGATCACCAAAATAAGCAGAGTGTTCCAGCCTTATAGTTTATAATTGACAATAAATTAATTGTTTTGGTTCTTTAAAAAAAAAAGTCAAATCTTCACATTAGAAGCAAAATTCCACAGTCATGGAGTTCCAAGAGTTTTGTTACAATCATCATAAGATATTTCAAAATGGGTACCAACTGGGTGTATTTGATAGACTGTATCTGGAAGAACGAGCATGGTTTAGCAGAGGAGCAACTTCATCTCCCATCATCACTCACTCAGGTGTGAGCCCAACCTGGTGCTACCTATTGGTCCTGACCGTGGCAGGCTGGGAGCCTTGGAAGACTAAGGCTCTGGCCCTCACCCTCACACCCGCTCTGCAATACTGATGCAGCCTCATGACATCTCCTCCAGGCCTTCCTCTCCCTCGTACTTTCCCTGACCAGCATTCCCTGATTTCTACCGAAAGGGTTTGGAACAGAGAGCAAGAATCTGTGACTTACTATACTTTTCCTGGTTCAGATATTGGGTCAATTAAGATCTCATTTTCACCAAGTAGTGGGCATCACCCTATTCATACAGGGCGGCATTACCCTGCTACTTAACGCTTTTTGTTTGGAGCAAAGGCGAAAGGAAGAAGGCAAGAAAGCACCCATAGCACGTTCATGCCATGCATGATGGTAATCTGAACACTCGTAAATAACAGGTGGAGTCAGGTGAAATGTGGGCATGGGATCCCCAGTGAAAGCCTCAGGAGAAAAGAGAAAATGCTCCATCTGCCACCACAGCTTTAAGGCAACTTCTGAACAAGTGGTTTTCCTTGTTCTCTACTTGGGAAGATCACATATGGGGATTCACAAAAATAATAGTTCTGCTACCATTGAAACATACAACAGAATTTACCACGGGAAAGATTAAGGTCTACACCAGCAGGGAAAGTAATAGAGAGTAAATAACTCTCTGTGTTAACCCCAACCAAGTGTCCATACACACCCTCCAGGCTATAAAAGGAGACAAACTGTGACAAAATTATAAACCAACATCTGTTAATGGCCCCTGGACAAACGTCTGATCGTTCAGATGAAGAGGAAGAAAGTCACCAGCCTTTCAGTCTTGAGAGAGCTTTTCAGATAACTACAAAATGAGACATTCTTTCTCTTAAGCTTTCAGTAACTATAATTGTCCACAGTGTGGGACAATTTAAAGATTCATTGTATACATTTCATACATTCCTGCTCTCAGAAACAAAAAAGATTTTTATACCAAACTATTTCATAACCAAATGCTTGATTTCATATTGATAAAAAGCTATCTTTTCCTCCAGGAGATATGAGTGATCACTTTCTACGAATCTCCGCTGGAGGCAATCACTTTGTATTAAAAAACAAAAAACTTGGAACTTACATCTTGACCCTGGTTAGTTCTCTGGAATGCCCACGTAAATGTAAAGGTTGCATTCTTAAAGATGATGTGGGTGTAAGCTTGTTTTTCTTTGGTTCCACCCCATGATTCCACCACGTTGGTACTTTTTCTATTAATATCCTAAAAAATATATACAAAAAAAGCACAAACTCAGTATTAACATATATGTGTACTCATTACAAAGAGTGTTTGTATTTATAGCATACCCTGGAGGGTTTGTAAATATTTATCTGCAGAACATTTAACCCTAGAATTCTCAAAACTTCCCTTCAAGTCTACACAAGCACTTACTAGCTCAGTAAGTACAATATATCAACCACATTGCAACATAACCTGAAAGAGGTCTCGAATCATTGTATGTTTAAGGGGAATGGGGGGGGGCTCTAGCTTGGAGAAATATACTTAGGAGGGGAAATATAATTCCTTAAACTTCTCACAGCAAACTTCATAGAATGGCAATGCTTCCCATTTTTATCTTTTTCCCTGGGAGATTCTGATAGGCAGCTCTTACGCAGACGTTATAAGTTCTCCCTGATTTATACTTGCTACTTTCAGGTTTACCCAAGGGCAGATTAATCAGAATGCTATTTTATGTTCATGAAATATTCTTTTGCTTACTTTAACTTCACTAGAATAAATTTGTATAATATTATATCTTATTTCCTTAGAGAAATTCAATATTTAGAATACCATATAAATGTGTAACATTCCAACCAATATATTGTCATTAACATGGTTAGAAAGCAAATATAATAAATCAACCAAATAATGTAGTACACATCTAATTTATTTGAAATGAAAAGCAAGGCCAACCCTGAATTTTCTTATTAGTCTTCCCTTCAGAACACCTAATACATGACTTAAGAATTTGGATGAGCGTCTGTTAATTATCTTGGAGGTTGACAATATGGTGGCATGAACTCAAGACATGTCTGTTTCTTTCTGACATAAACATAGGAGTCAAACATGTTATAAAGCAGTCAAATATGTTATAAACAGGTGCGTGCTGAGTTCACGCTACAGAGAGAAATAAGAGAATGTGCCTTTCATACATTACAGAATTCCCCACATCACCCAACCACCAAATCATCACACATGTCACTTCCTAAAGAGAGTCCATATATACAGATAGTGTTCTATTAAACACCACTTTCCTGGATGTTTATTCCAATAATAAATGGAATTTATTGCTTAACTGCAACTAATACCACTTAACAATTGTAAAATACTACACAATTTTGAAAGCATTTTTACATGCTACTTAATTGACATCTCAAAAAAACTCCTGTGAGAAAACCAAATCACACAGAAAGACAACTAATAGATTCTACTATGAGCTACAGCTCTAATATGGATTTACCAAAATAAATAATTGTAATACCTACCCTCAGGAGTGCTTGACCAAATGAGAAAGACAAAAAATGAATACATTCACATAATTAAAATGAGGTTTTCTCAAAGGCTTTTAGGAGCACAATGGAAAGAGTTGTTAATTTTACATTAGGGAATAAAAGAAATCTTTCCAAAAGCAGTGAAGTCTGAGCTGCCCTTGAAGTACGAATGCGAGCTCACCAGACACAAGAGCAGAATGAAGAATGGCATTCTAACCTAGAGTGCCGCGGCAAGAGAAATGAAATAATACAGGGTGTTCCACTAACAAATTCGGGGTGTCTAAAGAGGGGTGAACACTCACAGTAGGTTTGGTAACAGAGGGTAGCAAAGACCATCTAGGTGCCATGCTAAAGAATCTCGGGCCCTGACCAGGTTTCTCAATGGTTAGAGCATCGTCCCAATAGGCCAAGGTTGCAGGTTTGATCCAGGGTCAGGACACATAAAGAATCAACCAATGAATGCATAAATACATGGAATAACAAATCTCTCTCTCTCTCTCTCTCTCTCTCTCCTTCCCTCTCTTTCTCTCTAAAAACAATTTAAAAATTAAGTGTATTTATAGACTATTGGTTCTCAAACTTCAGCATGTATCAGAACTACCCTCAGGGCTCGCTGAATGTGGAGAAAAATGGGCCCCATCACCAGAGTTTCTCATTAAGACAAGAATGTGGCTGAGAAATTTGCATCTCTAACAAGTTCTCAGGTGATGCCTGGTCCAGAGACTACATTTCAAAAGCTACTACTATAGCAATAAAAAGCTACAAAGGGTCAGGGGGTAGATTTGATGTGGATGCCTCTACTATCGTTTTTATGTTTATAAAGATATTTTGACAGAAGTTTGGATAGAGAATGGAGATAAGAAGGCTGGATAGGAGACTACTGTTAAAAGATAATAGGAATCTAAATTTCAGCAATGGCTCTGAGAATGAAGAAGGACTAACAGATTAAAGATATAAGGAAATAGAGTTGAGAGAATAGAACATTTAATGGTTATTTGAGGTATAATAGAGATGCGTATGTTGAAGATTATTCATGTTCTTCTTTTACACTACAAAGTCATTTCTCTTTCCAGAACAAAATAGTCTGCCTTCATTTGAGCTTTTAGTAAGCACAAATATTTAAATCTCCATATATCTTGCATGTCATGGAGGAAATTGTTAATGGACTGTTAACAAGCTATTGAAGGATCTTAAGAAAAACAAAACGAATCACGTCTATAAAGTCACTACTTAATTATAACACTAAAATCTTAGCCAACAACGTTTTACTACCCACATGAAGTCCAGTAAAATTTTAAGCTAAGAGTTAAGATTGATAGGACATCTGGAAAAAGGGTAAAATAATGACATGTACATAGTAAAGTCCTTTGTCTACACTGATTAAATTTAATGAGGAAGTATTTTTTTTCTTCTCGCCTACAACATTACTTTTTCCCCTCACTTATTAATACATGTCCCTCCCCCTGTCCCTGCCAATAGCTTGAACTGTTGAGTGGTTATTAGAGGAAAATTTTCATCCTGTTGATAGCATATTTTTATGAAGAAATGTTCTACCAGATTAATATTCTCTGACTTCTGTCAGTTGCCCAGGCCCCTCACTCAGTCCTCCCCATGAGGAACAAATGCTTTCCTGTGGGTGTCATTGCACAATTCTTAGCGACTTCTTCAGACATTTTTTAATATTTTTGGAAGGCCCTAAGCATGGAAAGAAAAATAGGATTCTTATCCCAACTTACATAAATAAATTCACACTTGAAAGAGAATGCTAAGCTTCCAGATTTCTAAACTGCCTTTGAAGGCACTCTTTCACTTACCACCATGAAGTACAGCACACAGTCGGCAGAACAGAGCGTCTCGAAGACAAATGTAATTCTTCCCAGTTCAGAACCCATGGCTCCAGTCATAGAGGTTGGTGGTCTATTTGACAGATTAAATTTACAATGTTAGAATGTGTTCTGAATACAATCGGGAACAAAATTGTCACTTTTTTCATTAAACTGAAAGCCATGCTTTTCTCTTCCCTTAATCCACTGCTCCCTCAACCCAACTCCCTCCTCACTGAGTCTCGGCATGGCCACACCCTTGGTTCTAAATGGAGTCTCCACAACCTTGCTGTGCTTGAATCTCCTGGTATAAATGCTACCATCCATCCTAAAGCAAGAATTATATACCTACTGGGAAATTTCAACATTGGGCACTAAAGAATAATGATATTGAAAACTTGTAGCATACAACTTTACAGATAAAACTGCGAGAAAAATTAATCTATAAACCATAAGATACTACTATAAATAACCTGGACTAAGACATCTTCATTAAGCATCCAAGAAGCATGATTGTTGTAACATTTGGATAAAACATTAAAAACTTTCAGCTTAATCTAACTAATATACAATTAATAGTTACAGTTTCTCAATCACTGATTCTATAGATATTCTCACCTATATTGTCCTACTTGTTATTTGCTAAGGATATCACAATATTGCTATATACTATAAAGGCAGTCCTACTCCATCTATTTCTATAGGGAAACAGGCATGAGGATTCTTACGGAAGGAAATCAGAATTGGTTTTCCTTACTTAAATCCTGGGATATGCAAGTTTAAAATCAGGTAATCATTATCAGAACCTCCAGCCCCACTCTGGATATGATCTCCAGCCACCTCCCAACCTGAAAATGATAAAGGTCATCTTTATTAGTAAAAATTCCATTATTGATTACTAACAAGTTTTTTAAATAAGTTTAAGAAAAGACCATTAGTGTTTATGTTCAAAGTTAGAAATACTCCAAAAGAATTACCTATTTTTAAATTGCAGCTCCATCCAATTGCATATAGAGGTAAATTCCTACTTACCAATAAAGACATTCCATATGATTCCCCAGAAATAATCAAATAATACATTTTTTGCATAAAACTCATTTAATGAGAGAACTAACAATAGTTTTCTCAATGAGGCATGATTACATTTTTTAAAACTAACACAGGTGGTCTTTATGGTCTTCCAATACAATAAGAAGGAAGATCCTAGTCTCCAGGTACCAATGAGAAATAGAAACCTCTAATTACTTAATGAAGAAGATTTGAGATGTGGAGTCATTTCTTACAGTTTACTATATTGTTGTCCCCAATTTTAACCCTTGTTCTGCATCCATTCACTTATCCATTCACTCAACGGGCATTTCCTGAGTGATAAGAACCATGATATACACCTAGGGACAGAAAGACAAGACTACGTTCTCCCTCACTGAAGAACCAGTAGAATATGAGAGAGACACACACACAATCGTCATCAGCAAGGGTAATACAGATGCACATAGAAGGTGTTGGTGGTGGTCTGCACTTGGCATAGAAACAGTCAACATACCACAGGCTGAAATGGCCACAATATAATGAGGAAAAGAGAAGCATCCCCCACACACCAGCAAGCAAGGTGATTAATTAATGGCAATGGTTTGGCATTGACACTTCCACCTCTAAAACAAAATGTCCAAATTTGTTATTTCAATGAGTATAAAGGAGAAACTGAGGAAGGAATTAATATCAGTGCTAGAGTAGTGATTTGGCAGTCCTTGAAATGTTATAATCAGCAGTTTATAGAAAGGTGATGTGTTGAATGTACATAAATCAAACTAGTCCTTAAAAAAATAATATGCACAAATCTACTTGTTTCTGAGAGAAATGCCAATTGTTCTACTGTCTAACATTTCATGAGGTTAAAAAGAGAATCAAGCAGGTATCAAGTCCTAATGCTAAGGGCTAAATAACCATAAAACAGTCTGATCCAGTAGGACACCAGGCCATTGATTGCACTGTAAGTAATGGGAAATGCATTTAGGTTTAGGCAGACTGCAAACTTGTGTCTGAAGTTGGAGGAAAAGAGATATTCCCAAATGGAATGACATCTATACCGAGAGAGGGAGGACATAAGAAAATTATAGAAAAATCCTGATTAACAAACTGAACACTAGCTGAAGAGAAGCCTATTACCAAGGACAGACAGAAGAAACGACTTCACCAAAATGTGACTGGTAGGGAGTACGGAGATGCAAGAGGGCTGGCTGGACTCCCACAAGTGGCAGCTGGGATTCTAAAGGGATATTTCACTGACTGGGGGTTTCCCCCTAAGAAGTGTGGTATCTAAACCCCAAGCTGGGCACCCCAGCCTAGAGCACCAGAACCAGAAAAAGAACCCAAATAACACTTGTCTGTGAAAAGCAGTAGAGTTTCTGTCTTCCAGAGAGAGATGGCTAGAGTTGCAGAGAGCTTATTAAAGGGCCAATACAAAAAATTCTGTTCTCAGCCACTTACCCTGGGCTCCAGCAGTGGTAGGGCAGATTGAACCAGAGCCACATAAGGAGAGTCTGGGATTGGTGGCTCTAGGGAGAGAGCCGAAAGGTCAGCTGCAAGGATCCCTGTGGTCAGTCATTCCCCATACTGCAGAAGCTATCTTACTCAGGCATAGCACTCCCCTTCATGCAGCATCAGTCTGAGGGAAACAACAGCCCCACCCACAGGAATCCTTCTTGGCCCACCCTGTGGAGCTTAAGCTGGGCTGCTGAGGAGTACAGCTGCAGTCACTTTCAATGGTTAAGGCTAACAGAAAGCCTGCAGGCAGCAGCAGATCTCTTGGAGCTTTGAGACTTTAGCAGACCCTCCCCCAGGCCCAGTGCTAGTACAAGCCAGACTTGGCATACAGCTGTTCTTTCTGCACGCATCCAGGCCCAGCAAAGGGATCCACAAACTGTGAATCACTGACAGCTTCAAACAGGTTGTCCAGGCTGCCTTGGACAGGTGGCACTGGACATAGGACTGAATCAGAGTCTTTGCAGATCTGCCTAATACAAAGAAACAAACACAAGGAGGCAGCCAAAATGGGAAGACAGAGAAACAGGCCCCAAATGAAAGAACAAGAGAATTCTTCAGAAGAAGAGCTAAATGAAATGGAGGCAAGCAATTGATCAGATAAAGAATTAAAAGTAATAATTATAACGATGCTCAACAGCATGAAAAAGACATAGAAACCATTCAAAAAGACCAGTCAGAAATAAAGAATGTAATATTTGAAGTAAATAGTACGCTGGAAGGAATGAAAGGTAGGTTAGACGAAGCAAAGGACTGAATCAGTGCTTTGGAAGACAAGGTAGGAAAAAATACACAAGCAGAGCAGCAAAAAAAAAAAAAAAAAAAAACTTAATGAGGAGAGTTTAAGGGACCTTTGGGACAAATATGAAATATGAAATGTATTTCAACACCCACATCATGGGGATACCAGAAGGAGAAGAGAGTGAACAAGGGATTAAAAACCTACTTGAAGAAATAATGACTGAAAACTTCCCTAACCTGGTGAAGAGAAAAGACACATAAATCCAGGAAGTACAGAGAGTCCCAAAACAGATGGACCCAAAGAGGCCCACAAAGGATACATCATAACTGAAATGGCAAAGCTTAAAGACAAGAAGGGAATCTTAAAAGCTGCAGGAGTAAAACAGTTACTTACCCGCAAGGGAGCTCCCATTAGACTGCCATCTGTTTCAGGACAGAATGGACTGGAATGAAATATTCAAGGTACTGAAAAGCAAAGACTTAGCAACCAAGGCTACTTTACCCAGCAAGGCTATCATTTAAAATTGAAGAAGAAATAAAGAGCTTCCCAGATGAGAAAAAGCTCAAGAAATTGGTTACAACCAAACCAATACTGTAACAAATGTTAAAGAGTTTAATATAATACAAAAGACCAATGAATCCAAGAACCAGTTCTTTGAAAAGATAAACAAGATTGAGAAATCTTTAACCAGAATCATCAAGAAAGAAACAGAGCCCGAATAAATAAAATCAGAAAAGAAAACAGAGAAATAAAAACTGATATCAAAGAAATATAAAGGATGATAAGAAAATATTATGAGCAACTATATGCCAACAAATTGGAAAACCAGGATGAAATGGATAAATTTCATATTATATGGATATATTTCATAAATTTATTCAGTAAGAAACATACAATCTTCCAATAAATCAAGAAGAATCAAGAATATTAATAGACAGATTACACCTAGTGAAATTGAAGCAGTAATCAAAAAACTTCCTACAAACAAAAGCCCTGGATCAGATGGCTTCACAGGTGAATTTGACCCAACATTCTGAGAAAAACTAACACCTCTCCTTTTCAAGCTATTCCAAAAAATTCAAGACAAGGGAGGACTCCCAAGCTCATTTTATAAGGTCAGCATTATTTTAATTTCAAAACCACCTAAAGACACTACAAAAGAAAAAGAAAATTATAGGTCAATATTCCTGATGTATATATATACTAAAATCCTCAAAAAAAATATTAGCAAAGCACATACAGCAACATACAATAATCTTGTGGGATTCATTCCAGAGAATCTTGTGGGATTCACCACATAAACAAAGTGAAGGATAAAAACCACATGATCATACCAAAAAATGCGGAAAAAGCACTTGATAAAATCCAGCATTCCTTTCTGATAAAAAACCTCTCAGTAAAGTGGAAATAGAGGGAACATACCGAAACATAATAAAGGCCATATACAACAATCCCACTGCCAGCATCGCACTCAATGGGCAAAAACTACAAGTGTGCCCCTTAAGATCGGGAACAAGATAGATGTCTGCTTTCACCTCTCTTATTCAGCATAGTACTTAAAGTCCTAGCCACAACAATCAGACAAAAAGAAGACATTAAAGGCATTCAAATTGGAAAGGAGTAAGTAAAACTGTCTTTATTTGCAGATGACATGGTATTGTATATACAGAACCCCAAAGAATCTACCAAGCAACTACTAGAACTGATAAATGAATTCAGCAAAGTAGCAGGATACAAAATTAATATTCAGAAATCAGTTGAATTTTTGTATACCAATAATGAACAAACAGGGAAATTAAGAAAACAATCCTATTCACAATTGCTTCAAAAAGAATAAAATATCTAGGAATAAACCTAACCAAGGATGCAAAACAGCAGAGAAGGCCAAAGAAAAGAAAGTAGTACATGGGTGGGGAAAAGCTAAGTTGGGGGCAAACTAGCATCCTTGCAAGAGAAAGCAAACATTTCTCATGTTTTGAACACTGCTTGTTGTTATAGGTTGCATTGTGGCCCTCGTCAAAGATACGTGGGAGCCCCAACCCCCAGAGCCCGCGAATGGACTTGATTATTTGGAAATAGGGTTTTTGCAGACATAACCAAGTTAAGAGGAGGTCTTTAGGGTGAGCCTAATCCAACATAACTGGTGTCCTTATGAGGAGACCGACATTTGGACACAGACGCACAGGAACAGACACCACATGAAGACACAGAGACGCTCAGACACAAAGGAAAGACGGCCACATGAGGATGGAGTCAGAGCCTGGAGTTGAGCTGCCACAGCCGGGGTCAAGGTGCCACAGCTGGGGTCAAGGTGCCACAGCTGGGGTCAAGGTGCCACAGCCTTGGAATGCCTGGAGTCAGCAGAAGCCAGAAGCGAGGAAGGATCATCTCCTACATCACCTTTTTATTGTTCGCATAATCATTTACTATTCTGGTATCACATACTAATATTACAGAGATGTATACTTTCCAAATTAATAATTGAACATTCTGGAAAATTAACAAACATTTAAATTATAGCCTGTAAGTGAATGAGTGGGTAAATCAGGTGTTATTATGAAACTTAGATGAGGAGTAGGTTCTTTTAAAGATCCAATGAAATTTTCAGGTAATCATTACTAGTAAGTGAATATACATGTGGGCACACAAAATTATTGATGCTTTCATAAATTCATTCAATACCCTAGCCTTCCTAATCTTACTTTTCCAATGCCTTATCTTCTTCAACCCAGAATTCAATCATAGTATCTTTTTAAAACATAAACCTTCATAGTCAGATAATAACTATTATATATTTTCTTCTCTTCCTGAGGATAAATCCCTACAAATAGGATTATCGGTCAATAAAGGGGAATACTTCACAATGCTCAATATATATTAGGGTTTTTCCACATACATGTTTAACCAACATTATCCAAAGACCAATTATTTGTCAATCCCTGTACTCATGTGTACCCCTCACTTTCTACATCCCAAACCTGTTTATTTTGGTTAGACACTGATGTAAAACAGATGCAATTAAAAAGCATTTTTTACAATGATCAAAGAATATTTCCAAAAGTGAGCTGATAAAAATGCTAATGAGTTTATAAAAGTAAAGGATTCATTTTGGTATAAAACCTTAGTATTTGTAATAACTACTCCTACTGTCAAGTTTAAAAATACATATATGGCTACTGTCATTCAATCCACCAGCAAATATTGCAGAACAGCTAAGTTCTAGGCTTTCTAAGAATTTAAAATGTAAGAACAAAGAACATTCAGCAAACATCCTACAGAACTCTGCCACATTTTCAAGTTTTCAGTAAGTGAAGTTCATCAATATTTTGGAATCAGGGTCATGGACTTCATAGGCAAAGAGAGACAGAGATGATTTAATTAACTTCTCACCATGGCTCAGAGCTGAGCCAGACAAAACCAATACAGGCAGAAATGTCACATTACTCTTTAAAATGGCAAACAACATAGATCTCATTACCTCCCCCTGGTAACCTATTCTGGTATTTATAACCATAATTGGTCCTCCTCAGTATCTACCTTTAAACTGACTCCAAAAATGCACAGTCGTTTCTAATGTTACAGTCATCCGGCTGTAACACCAGACTTACTATTTCTGTGTGAGGGCTCGAAGACATACAAGTAGCCGAATAAGGCTGAGTTCTTCACAGCCGCATGTAGTATGTTTTAAAGGGCTGAATCCAAAAGTCTCTGAGGCCAAAATACATCGAGTAGGCTTACTCCAAACTCACCATTCATTCCATCGCACTTTGAATTTCCAACATTAAAGCAGGAGGTTTTCATGTTGCCGGGAAGGACATTCCACCATTTATATTCAAAGCCAAGGGCCGGCTCTGTTCCCGCTGGGCATGGTCTACATTCTACAGGAGACAAGTCAGGTGAACAATCACAGTTAAACTTCATCCGCATAACTGCCGCTCTCTCCATGTTCAATTTTAATTAGCAGAGATGGAAGGAGAGATATTGAGCTACCCACTTCCTTAAAAACTAATAACTTTTTCAAAGGTATCTGGAAAGAAAAATGATTCTGGATATATTATACACATGCATACTTCCATGAAAAAGGAAAAGGTAAATACAGAATCTTTAACAATAATTTTCTCCTTCATTTTTGAGAGTAACTGCTAATATTAAATTCTACTCTATATGAATAGTGACTCCGAAATAAGTTCTCTCATGTGTGATTTAAGAATCAGTACCATCCACTTCATGAATAAGGAAATAATTCACACTTCCTATTGGTTACTAAATGGAACAGAAAATCATGCATGCCATTTAATTATGGAATAATTACTTGAAATTCAAAATGTTGGCTACGTTAAAAAACTGATACTGGCAATTGAGGGCTATGGAAAGAGTTAAGGTTTCTGAATAAATCTGATTTAAATTAACGTCTGCACTATTGAAGTGGAAGGGTCTTTTCTAACCATTTTTTAATTTACCCAAGACACTTTGCATTATTACATCAGTAGAGAAGGGGTAAGGAGAGAAAATCTTCACTGAACAAACAGTTCCTGGAACCAAAGTACCACAGGAGACATTTTTATTATACATAACCTGCTCGGTGATGATGAGCTACACATTATTACCTGCAATTTTACAGATGAGAAAATTGAGGGTCAGAAGGTTGGAATAACTTAGATAAATCACACTATTTGTAGCCTGCAGGATGTGGACTCACACCCAAGTCGATTTGATTCCCAAGTCCTTTTTATGTTCTCTCTCAGAGGCTCTGAATATTAACTATCTGGAATGGCTATATTCAAGTAAGAAACCCGCAACTAAAATGTACTGTAATCCTTTGTCTGCCAAAATTAAAACAAATTCTGTAACCACTTTCTATATTGCTTGGTAAGTACCAAAATTTTCCCAACTACACACTTTGAAACAATTTACTTAGGGACTATAATATGTCATATGATCAAAATGAACCAGTTTTTATATTATTGTAGCACAGAACATGATTTATTATTTCAAAGCTGAATTAGAAGACATTACATTTTATGCTTGCATCGATATATGTGTAGGCATACACTGGAAAAGAAGCGCTTATCCTTAATCATCTAATATGGTGCAATTTCTTATCAGTATCCAACAGCTGAATCACCTCATTAAGACTGCATTACACAAAATGCCACCCAAAGTATCCTTATGATATGTTAAATAAGCCATTGCAATCTCATGCTGCCATTACTGTATTTCTCAACGCTACTTCAGTCTCTGAGAAAAGTATGTTCTAAAGAATGATTTCCTAAGAACAATTTGGAACAAAGAAGTCACAGTAGTCCAACAAGATTCTCATGCTAAAGGTCCAATTATTGGGCCAACTGATATCCTACCCTTTGTTCCATCTGAGAACGTCCCAGGAGGGCAGGGATGGCAAGAAGATGATCCATTGTTATAAAATCCAGGGTTGCAAGGCGGACAATCCTTCTTCTCTCCAGAAGGGGGCAACCTAATAGCATCTGTGAGATCTTCCCGGCAGATTTTGGGCTCTATCCACTTGTACATTATCTGTGTCTGCAAAAAAGGCTTGTAAGTCATCTAACAGCCTTCATGTGCTTTAAACTTCCAATAACACAAATGTTAAACTGACAGCCTAGAAACGCCCAAATAGTGACAGAAGAGAAGGGCCCAAAAAAGACAATCTAAAACATCAGTAACAAAATGAGACAAAAAGAAAAAAAACTTTAGTGGGGAAATGGCATTATTTCCATGTATTTTTACCCTAAGCTACAAGTGGCTTTACCTCATACATAGCACATTCCTCATCATGAAATTCCTCTTTAAAATACATATAACGTGGTTATAGCCCTTACTCTTCTATCCACTCACTCACTTTATTCCTCTACCAACATTTTGAGACCTGCACTATTCTTTCCTTTCCCTCAACCACAGTACCTATCGCCAGGTTTTCCATACAGTGATCACCCTCCTAAAAAAAATATAATCATTTTTTTAAAAAAAGAATTTATATAGATTCACATTTTAATCCTATTATTTCATAGACACTGGTAGTAGCCCTCTATGTCTTTTCCAGTATCCTGATATTAGACTCCAAGATCTATAGCAAAACATTTCCTTCTGATGATTTCAGCCCTCTTGCACGTGTGCCGAACATCAGGATTGAGACAGCCTCTGGGCTTCCGGGCATGATGTCAGGGTAGGTAAATGTGGTACTCACACCTTCCCGGACCACATCAACATTACAACTAAATTACAGAACAACCGTCATTCATAACTGCCCCACATCAGGTCCCAAGCACAGGGTTCCAGTCTAGAAAGAGAAGTCCTTATAATTTTGGCAGTGAAAACTGCCGGCGCTGTGGCTGAGTGAGACAGAGGCCTCTAGAGTCTGGGCATTCCTCTGAAAGGGCCTATGTGTAGACATCCTCAAACTCACTCACTCTGAGCTCCAATTCTGGCCAGCAGCTCAAAAGACACCAGGGACATACGGAGAGGAACTGAATGGTCTGGTTCTGGGGTGAGAGGTAGAGGGGCAGCTTTCTCCCGGACATAAGTGCTGGCAGAAGCCATTGTTCCCTTATTGAGCCCTCCCCATGAAGGTGTAGGCTGACTCCATATTAACCTGACAAACACTGTTCGCCCTGCCCTCGTGATTCCCTGAGACCCTGCCCACCCAACTTGTGGGCATGCCCAAGCCACTTCCAGTGGTTTTTCCATACAAACGTTCTGTCTTGGCTCATGCTGTGTACTTCCCTGAAATCTATAAAAGCTTCACAAACCCCATAGCTCTCGCTAAGTGGCCCCTGGCCCAGCACTAGTGGCAGGCAGCCTCAGTGTGAAGCCTGGCCTCCCTGGGGCACCTCCAGCCAAGCAAAAGTAGCAGTCATCTTCAGATCACATTATAGTTCATGAAAGGCAGCCCCAAGTAGAACACAGGAGGTGGCTGAACATGGCCTGTACCTCCAATGAGGCCCTAGGGCCAGCACCCCTGGTGGCCAGCTTCAGACCAGGCCAGAGCACCACCCAACCACCTCCACAAGCAGCACACTCAAGGGGTAGACTTGGTGGGCATCAGAGCTTCACTGAAGTGAGCTCTGCTCCATGGAGTCAGCCCCCACACAGCAGGTTCTCCACTGTGGTCCAAACTGGTCCTTGTAGCTGATTCACTTGGGGGTCAATCCCTCCCATTGATGTACCAACAGCAGTCAAGGCTTAACTACAATAGAAGGGTTCACACAGCCCACACAGGGGGTGCAGTTGAAGTGCCCAGCTTAGGTAACCAGGAAGGCTGTGTCACCAGACCCTACAGGACACTTACTACATAAGGCCATTCTACCCAAGACAGGGAGACTCAGCAGATCTACCTAATACAGTGACTTTTCAATTAGTGTGCGCCAACAAATTGGTGTGCCACAATAATTTTTAAAACATGCAATACCTGACTATTTAGTCTGAGGCACTGACCTCTTTTCCCTTAGATTGTCAAATAAAAAAATTACAACAGCCAACACACTAGCCATCCAGTGTGAATGAACTACACTTATACCTATTTTTATATATAATCAGCAAAAAATATATTTTTTGGTATGCCGCAGAATTTTAGTAATTACTTTATATGTACCATGAGATGAAAAAGGTTAAAAGTCACTGACCTAATACACATAAACAAAAACAGAGAGGCAGCCCAAATGAGGAGACAAAGAAACATGTCCCAAATGAAAGGACTGGAGAAATCTCCAGAAAAAGAGCTAAATGAAATGGGGGCAAGCAAACTACCAGATACAGAGTTCAAAACACTGGTTATAAGGATGGTTAAGAAACTTCACGAAAATTTCAAAAGCATAAACAAGGCCATAGAAATCATAAAATAGAATACAATAAATGAAATGAAGAAAACACTAGAAGGAATCAACATAATACTAGATGATACAGAGGATTGAGTGAGCAATTTGGAAGACAAGGTAGCAGAAAACAGTGGCAAAAATAAAAAATACTTTTTAAAGAATAAGGATAGAGACTTCTGAGACGACATCAAGCATAATAGTATCCACATCAAAAAGATATCAGAAGGAGGAGAGAGAGAGCAAGAGATTGAAAACCTGTTTGAAGAAATAACGACAGAAAACTTCCCTAACCTGGTGAAGGAAAAAGACATTCAAGTCCAGAAAGTACAGAGAATTCCAAACAAGAGGAACCCAAAGAGGTCCACACCAAGACACATCATAATTAAGACAAAAGCACCAAAAAAGAGCAGTTAGTTACTTACAGGGGAGTTCACATGAGACTATCAACTGATTTCTCAACAGAAGCATTGCAGACTAGAAGGGACTGGCAGAAAATATTCCAAGTGAGGAAAAGCAAAGACCTACAAACAAGTTGACTCTACTCAGAAAAGCTATCATTTAGAATCAACAAAGAGATAAAGAGCTCCTCAGACAAGAAAAAGCTAAAGTAATTCATGACCACCAAAACGGTATTACAAGAAATGTTAAAGGGTCTTCTTTAAGAAGAAGAAAAAAGATATAAATAATAATAAAAATATGAATAATAAAGTGGCAATAAATACATACCTATCAACACTTACTTTAAATGCAAATGGATTAAATGCTCCAATGAAAAACATGTGGTAGCTGAATAGATAAGAAAACAAGGCCCTTACATATGCTATCTATAAGAGATTCACTTCAGATCAGAAGACACACAAGACTGAAAGTACAGAGATGGGGAAAAAATTCATGAAAATACAAACAAACAAAAACCTATGATAGCAATATGTATACCAGACAAAATAGACTTTAAAACAAGAGACAAAGAAGGACCCAGCAATTACACTTCTGGGTATTTATCTGAAAAAAAAAACCCAAAACCCTAAATCAAAAGACATATGCATCCATATGTTCACTGCAGCATTATTTACACTAGCCAAGACATGAAAGTAACTAAGATGAATGAATGAATGAATGAATGAAAAGTGGTGCACATATACAATGGGGTATGACTCAGCCACAACGAAGAATGAAATCTTGCCATCTGCAACAGCATGGATGGACCTGGAGGGTATTGGGCTGAGTGAAGTGTCAGAGAAATACAAATGCCATATGATGTCTTTTAGATATGGAATCTAAAAAATAAAATAAATGAACAAGCAGGAAACAAACAGACTCATAGATACACAGGACATTTGGACAGTTGCCACATGGGAGGGGAGCTGGGAGGATGGGGGAAAGAGGGGAAGGGATTAAGAAGTAGAAATTGCTAGTTACGGAATAGGCGCAGGGATGTGCAGTGCAGCGTAGGGGATGCAGTCAATAATGTTGTAATAACTATAGGTGGTGTCAGACGGGTACCTTTTTATTGGGGTAATCACTTTCTAATTTATATAAATGTCTAATCGCTGGGTTATACACCAGATACAAAAGTAATATTGTAAGTCAACCATAACTGAAAAATAAAAATATTATTGTAAAAAAAGACAGCCTCTAACTTCAAAGAGGGAAGTCTTTTAAACCTTCTCCTTTCATTTTTTCTCACACATGCATACACCATCCCCCCCACATAAAACAAAATAGGTATGACTCAGTGAAACCCAGAAAGTCATCATTTTAAAATTATTCTCTTTTGAGACCAAAACATTAAATGGGTTACCCATTTCAAAAACAAAATGGATGTTATCATTGGGGGAAAATGTATTCTAAATGTAAAAAAATTAAAAAATTCTTTCATAACTAAATACAGTTTTTCTTAAAGAAATCAATAGCTTCTTTCATTAGACATAGAATCTACTGAGAATATCTGTCTCCTTGAAAACAGCTTCCGCAATAATAAGTCTAATACTGAAGCTGGAGAACCAAAATTAAAGGCAATTCTCTATAGCCATTTTCAGTTTATAGAAAATCATATATAGTAAGCCCTTCAGGCCACTCAATTTTATTCTCTTATGGAAGAGTAAACGATCTTTTTTTGAAAAAGGATGCTTAAGAAAATAGTTTAAAAGTTATATGTCTCGACAGAATTATAAATATTTTTTTCATTTCACAACTCTTTCTGCATTCATTTTATGAGCTACATCCTGAAAGAGTCTAACCAGCCACTTCATCCATCTGCCACTCTCTTACCATCTGTAAAATGATGGCCGTTCTTGACAGAGCTTCCTAAACAGCTGGAAAAATAAGTTAGGTCTTGTATCCACAAGGGGTTCTCCACTCCCCTGAGAAAGGCATAATAAAATTCAGAGAATCTAAGCAAAAAAAAAATCATCGTATTTGGAGGATCATCTTTTAAATTCTTGCTTAAGTACAGGAAGCAACTTTTCAATCCTCACTAATTCACAAATTTGCTGGTTTATTCTGACATTAATTAAAATTGCATTGTGTTGTGTGAGTCACTGCAGTGCTGGCAATAGTTGGTTCCCACATGGCACTGGGCACAATTCTGAGGCTGCACACTGAGGGCTGACCTTGGGGGCACACTGTGTAATCTCCCCCACCACACACACACTTGGAAGGTCAGTATTACAATTTTATCCTCAAGTTTATAAATGAGGAAGCTGCACAAGATCTGGTAAACAACTTGCCCAAAAAAGGTTGTTGAACAAATCTAGTAAGTGGTAAAGTAAGACAAGTCAAGAAGAATGGGTGTGGTAAGGGCAAAATTATTAAAATATTGCAAATATATTTTAAGAGGTCAGCTAACTACATGATTTGCAATCCAAGCACAATAAATGTTTAAAAATTAGCAAATGTGCACCACCTTTAAACATTCAAACATTTAGAAGTCAAATTTCAAATTCTCTGTAATAAAACTCTTGTTTACAAAGCCTTGCTTCACACAGCAGACTGATTTTGTGCCTTTTTTTCTAATGGGGACAGATGCTTTCAAGTCTGGCTGACTGGGAAAAGCTAATAAGTAATATTAATGACATGTAGCACCAGATGGCTCGCAGTGCAGGTGAAATACCAACAATCAATTCGCTCTTTGGCAAGTTGAGATAAAATTATAAAATGTTTTATGAAACCGAAACCTTAATAGAGCAAAACGTACCAAACTGCATTAAGATTGCAGAGGAACTAGTGTCCAAGCATATTTCTATTAAGTGTGAATAAAATAAGCTTTATTGATACTCATGGAGGTTTCAGTTGGAAGCTGGTTCTTATATTGAAATAAAATTCAAGACTGGGAGGGCAAAAACTTAGACAAATTTTGAGACTGAATTTGTGCATGGTTGCCTGCTTTCCTCCTTCAAATGTCCCTGCACAAATGCACTAAGGCTCTGTGGACTGGCTGAATTCATTACAGATGAATTGCACGTGCTTTAAAAGGGTCTACCAACTGTCACTCCAAGCTGACTGCCCTGTGCTTCATGACGTTCCAGCTCAGATGTCCCCAACCAGGCTATTGCTTGCCTCTGCCTCTCGCAAGCCCTGATCCTTTCTATTTGCAACCCACTGGGAGCTCATCACTTGTCTCTCTTGCAATTATGTACATCAGGTTTTACCTATTCCTGGCTTCAGAGCCATGCTCAACATCCACGTGTGCTCTGACCACATCCTCAGCCCACCCATTTATATACTGGCACTCACGGGGATTGCTTTTTTCATGAAGCCTTTGCTGTTATGCTTTTTCCCTGGTAGTAACCTACTTGTCTCCTTTCTAAATATGTAAAAGCCTGGGTTCTCTTCTTCCTCTGTGTGGAAGACACCATCGGGATTTGACATTGCACTGGAAATTCTAGCCAGAGTTTTAGGCAAGAAAATGTTCCAAAATTACATTGGATTGACACTTAAAGGGAATATATGATATAGTATCAGAATTACATCTCAACAAAACTTTTTTAAAAGCTTTTAAAGAACACTATCACAAAATTTTTATTTTAAACAAATGCAGAAATCCCTAGTCATCAAGAAAGGCCATGCTCTTTTCCCATAATCCTAAAAAACAAGTATATTTAACTTGCTAAAATCATATAGGAAGAAAGGCTGATCTAAACCCATATCCTTTATTAACCCATTTTAAAATGTCTCCAGTATCTTACTCCTGCTATAAAACTCAGAAGTACTATGTTATAGATCTTGAGCATTTGGACTACTTTATAACACTGAATTTTGCTAAAGTCCAAAGAAAAGTGTTAGATAATCTGACACCAAAACACTAGCAAACCCTCTATGATCCCTCCGTTTCCTAGACTTAAAGAGGCAGATGTTGCAGGGCAAATGTCTCCTGTCAGGAAGGCTTCCTTAAAACATCCTTTCCTACTAGGTGCTCCTCTAGCCTTGGCAAGAAATTTCATATTTGACAAAACATGCCATTCCAGAACTGAGCAGCTCTACTTGTTAGAAAATCATTACGTACCCCTGGGATTTATCTTCTGTAAGTTCACCTGATTAGCCCAAATTTTGCCTTGCATAATAACACAGAAAAACCTATTTATTGTTTCCTAAGTAAGACTTCCCTTCAGAGCTTATACCCTTTGCAACAGCATGGATGGAACTGGAGAGCATTATGCTAAGTGAAGTAAGCCAGGCGGTAAGAGACAAATACCATATGATCCCACCTTTAACCGGAACATAATCACAAAAGCAAAAAGTAAGCCAAACATAACCAGAGACATTGAAATTAAGAACAATCTAACAATAGCCGGGGGGGGGGGGGGGGACAATGGGGAGAAGGGTCTTCAGGAACCACTGTGGAGGACACATGGACAGAACCAAGGGTGAAGAGGGAGGCAGGGAAGGGAGGTGGGATTGGAGGGGGAGGGGAGGGGAGAGTTTGCAGACAACTGTAATTGAATAACAATAAAGTAAAAAAAAAAAGGAATTAGGTAACTCATAAAAAAAAAAAAGACTTCCCTTCAAATGATTAAACTTACTATTTAGGAAATTCTTAGTGAGAACCTACTATGTGTAGAAAAAAGCACTGTGGAAAATTTTAAGACTAATAAGACAAATCGGTGCTCTGGAGGAGATTATAGTATAACTATAAGAAGACAGCCTCACAAACTGCTACAATATAAAGAAGAAAAGCTCATGAAGAGGATACAGAAGCGTCAGGTTTGGAGACCGATTTGGGGTAGAATTCCAGCCTTAAGACTTACTAGCTATGACCTTAGGGAAATCATTTAATTAACTTCATTAAGCCTCAGTTTCCTCATCTGCAAACAAGGTAAAATAATATCTAAATTGCACAGCTGATTAAAAAAAGTATTGAAGGCAATGTTCGAAGACACACATACACACCAAGGAGCATGCGCACAAATGTCAGCTGCTTATGCTGTGTCCACTGCCACCACTGTTACTAGAATTAATGCTGTCCCATTATCATCATCACCAAGAAAAACCTGAACTGTAATGAGTACTCACAGGAAAGAGATTACATTTCTTTGGAACAAGTAGGAAACATTAGAAGATGATCGTGATTCTTTTGTGCTATGGTTTACTTTCTCCAACCTGAAAAACCGTTCCCAGAACCTTCAACTATACTTCATATAAAATAGTTTAATATCCTAACCTCTCTTTTCTAGAGTCTTCCTGTGTTGTCAAAATTTTCTCAAGACTTATGCAAGGACAGAACACAACATTCTAAATGTGCTGGTCATTTATTCACTTACTAATTTGCTCATTCTTTAGTTCATTCAAAAAATGTTTTACTACCTCTGTATGCTAGGTGCTTTACTAAGTTTAGAGATTCATTTTTGAATGATTAAAAACAGTTTCTGTCTACAGGAAGTTGAGAGGCTAGTGAAGGAAAGAGACATCTTTACAAATATTTGCAATAAATTGATCTGATACCAAAACATTAACAAACCTTCTATGATTACCATGTCTAAGTATCGAGAGAGAGATATACAAAATGCTGTGGGAATTCCCAGCATATCGAGACAATTTCACCAAATCCATTTATGTTATTTAAGAGTGTATGCAGTATGATTCCTATCAAAATACCAATGGTGTTTTTCACAGAACAAATAATCCAAAAATTTATATGGAACCACAAAGGACTCCAAATAGCCACAGCAATCTTAAGAAAGAAGAACAAAGTTGTAGGTATCACACTATCTAATATCAAACTGTACTACAAGGCTATAAATTGAAACAGCATGGTACTAGTATAAAAACAGACACCGAAATCAATAGAACAGAATAGCAACCCCAGAAATAAACCCATACCTGTATGATCAATTAATATTTGACAAAGGAAGCAAGAACATACAATGGGGTAAAGACAGTTTATTCAATAAATGGTGTTTGGAAAATTGCACCAATACAAGCAAAAAATGAAACTAAAATATTTCTTATACCATATATAAGAATAAGCTCAAAATGGAATAATGAGTTAAATGTAAGATTCAAAACATAAAACTCCTAGAACAAAACATAGACAGTAAAACCTCTGACATTTCTCTGAGTAATATATTTTTCTGCTGTATCTCCTCAGGCAAGGGAAAGAATAGAAAAAATAAACTAATGGGACTAGATCAAACTCAAAAGTGTTTGCACAGCAAAAACCAACAAAACCAAAAGACAACCTACTGAATGGGAGAACATATTCACCAACCAT
This sequence comes from Micronycteris hirsuta, assembly GCA_004026765.1. Lineage (NCBI taxonomy): Eukaryota > Metazoa > Chordata > Mammalia > Chiroptera > Phyllostomidae > Micronycteris > Micronycteris hirsuta. The sequence goes on along the minus strand of PVJI01004183.1, from coordinate 70,580 downwards.
ACATCTGGTAAGGGGTTAATATCCCAAATTTATAAAGAACTAATACAACTCGCCATCAAACAAACAAAAAACAATAATACAATTAAAAAGTAGGCAAGGAGCTGAATAGACACTTCACCAAAGAGGATATACACATGGCCAATACAAATATGAGGAGATGCTTAAAGTCACTAATCATCAGAGAGATGCAAATTAAAACCACATGAGATACCACCTCACACCTGTCAGAATGGCTTCCATCAATGACTCAACAAGCATGTGTTGGTGAGAACGTAGGGAATAGGGCACCCTCATGCCCTGGTGGTGGGGTGTGGACTGGCACAGCCACTGTAAAGAACAATGTGGAGGGTCCTTAGAAATTTAAAAGATAGAACTACCTTAAAATAAATTTTTAAATTCATTAATTTTTTAAAAACAGTGCATGCATTCTGTGAACCTGCCCAGAATCACTCTCTTTTCCCTGCGGTAACAGACACCACCATCTCTTTCTCTGAAGGAACTGACGCGCGCGACGCTGAAAGAATCGGAGTTACATGTCTGGCGTACGCAGCCACAGGGACTAGCAGGGGAACTAAGCCGTCCAACATGATTAGCCCACGCGCCTGGACTGAAAGGTTGATCTGAGATGGGCTTGTGGATCAAGCAAGGCCAATCAGGGCCTTTTCTGAAAGTTTGGTCTGTGCTCCTACAATCAGAAGCTGTGTGGGTGAGAGCGGCTTTCACAGCAAAGAGCCTGCCTGAGATGGAAATCAAAGGAGCCAAGAATATGAGCAAGAAGGGCCAGAGAAAGTCTTGATAAAATCATTTACTCTATATTGACTCCCAGTCTCATGAGTCAAGCGACTCCTGCCCCACCTCCCCATACCCCACTTCTGAAAAGTATTTTTAAAATTCATTAACAGAATTTTGTAATTATCCCCAAGTGTGGAAACAAATCTGACATCTGGCACCGCCACCATTACAAGGAGACCTGTATCCCATCCCATTAGGAGGGGCAAAAAAACCCACCATATTTTGCCGTAGGATAAAACAGATCCCCAAAAAGTTACTCTGTTTAGTTCTAGTGCTCAAAATAAATAAAATTCTAAGGCTTTTGTCTAAGCTGCTGACTGTCTAACAAAAACAACCTTATCCCCCTGACTTGTGCAAGTTGCTAGGAGACTACTTTTGTGGGTACAACAGACACATGATACCTGCTCTTCAACAATGAACAGCTTAATTAAAAACCAAGTATCCTTTGTATTCTTGGGAGGTTTTTCCCTTTAAATAGCTGATGCATTTTTTTATTTGGTGAGTCAGGTCTTCTCAAGCTTGGATTCTCTCAGAAATCTTTTTTGCAAGCAATGGTTTCTCTTTCCTAATTACTTTTATATCTGAGACTTTAACACAATAAATTTTGATTTTTCTAATCTGACCTCATTGTTCAAGCATACTGGTGTCTTTCTCAGTCTTAATTCTGTCATTTTCCCCAGTTTTACTAATTTACAATTTGATATACTTACTTGTTCCTAATGTCCTCATGCAAATTAAGAATTTTAAAATGAAATATTAAAAGTCATCTAAGCTCATAATCTTCTTGGTATGAGTTAGAATATATATGAACCCTCTGTTAAATTTATATTCCTATGACAAATATACAATACCAACCATACCCCTAGTTAATATCAACTACATTCCTAGTTTATATCCATTTATTAAACATTTTACATAGAGTTCTTCAACCAGCCATATATCCAGTTAGCCATATCATTTAGTCCACAATTCTCTATGTTATCCATAGGAATACCATGAGAAGCCCTATCAAATATCTTCCTAACATTAAAGATGCCTTCTCTTCATGAATACTTGCCCATTATCCCTGGTTAACATTCTTTTGATCTCAAATCTCAATCACTGAATCTGCACGTGTGCTTGTATGTAGCTGTATGAGTGTACCTTAATGTATGTAAAAAGTGGGTTATAAGCATTCTTTGAAAACAAAGCACAATAAAAAGTTAACTCACAACTATGAAACCATACCAACTCTAGCACTAGCCTGTGTCTCTAGTCGCATTTAATGCAGCTTCCTGCCCACAACCCCGCATTCCACTCACACCCATATCTCCATAGTTCTTCAGACTCCCCATATTCCCTCCCACATCAGGTCTTCACCATCCCACTCCTTCTTCCAGAAATGCTCTCTCCCAAGCTCTTGCCTAGGTTTTATACAGAGCTCTGAAACTAGACTAGGTCAGACTAGGTCGGATCCACATAAAACTCAACACTTCTCTACAAAAGTACTAATCACAACTGGAAATAATAATTCTTTTTTTTACTATTTTTTCCTGTAAAGTCTAGACCAGTGGTACTCAAATTGTTGGGCTCCTGGATCGTCAGAATCACTTGGGAACTTCTTCAAAATGTAAATTCTCAGACCCATCCCTAGATCTACTGAACAGACAATTTCGGACAGAAAAGTCCAGGTGAGTCTGATGCAGACAAAACTTTGACAACCACTGCTCTACCATCCATGCAGACATTTACATTCTTCCACTATTCTAAGCTTGGCCCTCATCACCCACCACTGTGTATGTGGCCAGTACACAGTAAAAGTCACTGAATAAATGAATGAATGAGTAGACACTCCACATTTTTCATGATGTCGATGAGAGTCCCTTAATCAGGATGAGAATGGTTCCGGTTACCAATTAAAATTTCCCTCAAAAACGTCCCCAGTAGACAGGAAGCAATCAAATAACTAAGCTTCAAAATGAACAGAGAAACTTGTAACATTTCTGTCATATAAAGTATAATGTTCCAAGTCTGTATATCACAATAGCCGCTTCCCTTGATGATCCTCTCTCTAAACAAGGGGAAAATAAGATCAAAGACAGGCAGTCATTGAACAACCTGGGAAACATCACTAAACCATCATCAAAACACCAGGGCACTCCAAACAAGATAAAATATTTTTTAAAAAGGTGAAACCAGAACAAATGAAAATATTGGAACCAACAAAAACAGAAAACATTCAAATTCACATGTCTAATCTATACTTTCACTATATGTTATTTAATTAAAATTCCCATTGTTTTTGTTTACACTGAAGTTGGGAAGCTTTATCTTGAAATCAGTTTTAAATCACTTTTTAAAGAATCACTGAGTTTAGGGAGTGCTAGTCCATTGTTTTGCTCTATAATAAAACCAGGTTCAGAGTTCACCCAGATCATCAGATAAACATATGCTGTGTGTATGTGTACACAACATGCCTGTGGGTGCACATGTGTGCACTTACATGCGTATGTGTGTGCTCTGTGTATTCTACATTTATTATACAGCCTCACTTCCGTTAGGCCCAAGTCAACTAGATTTTGTCACATCACTCATTGACATAATAAAAATATGACTCCTAAATATTTGTATTATAGCAAAAACAAGGTTCACTTGTATATTAGATCTCATTCATTGAAGCTTCAGTAATGCTGAATAATTATTATATAGAATTTAATTGCCTTTACTAATTAATAAGGCAAGTTTAGCTAAGAAAACCTTAACTAAAGAAACATTATCCCAAATTACTTCAACCCACCTTAGTGGCTCTCTACATATATTTTCTAAGTAAAAATAGCTCATACTTGGCCATTATTGTGGGACCATCAAGATCTTACTTCATAGCTCCTTGTCATTTAGAGCTGTTAGTTTGAATTACTGTTTTTATTAAAAATAATATAAGCACTTCTAATTACTGAAATTTTCTACCAATTAAAACTGACCTTCCCTCAAATTATTCTGCATTAGTAAGTACTTCAGATATAGAATGCAAATAGTAGAGTGGACTTGTCTTAAGCATTCAAAAATAAATTCCTTTAAAAAATACTTAAGGACTAAGAATAAGAACAATAACCATATAAAAACTATAGATCAGGACCTCAGAATAAAAACTTAAGAAAATAAAGAAACACTGACAGCTATGTATATTTTCCAAACTAGGTCAAGAAATTAAATGCCATGATGGCGAAGATGCAAACAGATGGAAAGAATGCTCCAACATAGCCGCTTTAATCTCAGCTTTTCCTACGGAAGAGGCTGGTATGGCTGATACTTTTTAATTAAGAGAAAGGCAGGTCAACTGCAGAGCTTATGGGTGCATTTTCCCTCTGGTTCGGTGTCGTTTATATGGTAATGACTTTGCATTTTCTAAAGGCAATTACACACTCATCTGCCATAACTAAATCAGCCAATGGCTGCGTGGCTTGTCTATTGCCAGACCCTACTGAGAAACCCAACAAAGAGAAGTTACAGGATACAACAGGTCCCCAAATAAAGTCATTACCTTCAGCATCCTTTATTGTTTCATTACAACACTGATGAAGTGCTACATCTCCTCACTCAGTCTCAAAACCTATCAACAATGTGAAGACTTACTGTACAGTCTCAGGATACATTTTAAGACTGCGCTTCTCCTGATGTTATTATATTTTTAAAAATATAACTGTTAAAAATGGCAGTAATTTATTGAGCACTCAATATGCACTGCATAGGAACCTTACATTGAATATCTCACACTCTCAGAGCAGCCTCATGAAATAGGAACAGATATTATTTCTATTTTAAAAATGAAAAAACTGAGACTTAGAGACAGCAAATAACTTGCCCACAGCACTAATTAGTAGATTGGAAAATCAAAGCCAGGAAGGCAGGCTTCAGAATATAAATTATTGAATTTCCTCTGCACCACTTCACATACACGTGTTATAAATCAGCTCATTGAACTCTCGTCCACAAATTAGAGTCTGACAAATTGGGAAGAGGGTTGAATAGATATGAAGTGCAGTCCACGGAACACTGCCAATACCTTTCCATCTTCATCGCATGGAGTGTGGATCTGAAAGTAGTCTTTTGTGGTACAGGGGGGGCGCTCCACGCACTCGCTGGACCCTTCCTCTGCAACAGAAAAACGCATTTCGGAAATGAGTCAATCCTGTGGGACTCTAAGAAAGGGGGAAAACCAAAACAAACATACACAAAAGACAAAAAGGAAAAATAACTTTACAGAGGAATTTAGGTCACACTAGCTAGGCCTAAAGAAGGCAAGGGCTCACATTTTTATTTTCACTGGAGCAGTAAGTGTGTTCAGGACACACACAGGGCAGACCATCGTTTTTCCAAGAAGACATGATTTATTCTGTTATCATTCCAATGGTACATTTGGAATAAATTAACAGTTTCTAAATATATGTCTATGCCCACAAATCATCTAAAAGTACAACATGAATCTAGATTAGTGTAAGCACAGCCAAAACAGTTGCTTGTGGAGCATGGAAGAGAAAAAGTTATAGACAAAAGGGGAAGTCATGCAGAAAAGGATAGAAGAAGTCATTTTTATCCATTCAATGCTGATTCATTTCAGCACTTTGAAGTCTGTCTGGCCCATTGTTCCTGTCCTACTTATATGTGTGATTTCTGGCTTATGACTATACACTGACAAATGGAAATTTAAAAAGGAAAGAACGAAGGACATAAACTGACAGAGACTAGACCTACCTGAAAATTGGGAGTCCTCTGCACACTTTATGCATTCTTTGGCTCCCTTCTCAGAGTAGGTGTTCCTGGGACACACTTGGCAGTTGAACGACCCTGGCTTGTTGCTGAAGGTGCCTGGCTTGCACGGAAAGCACTCTGACGTGTACGCCACCCCTGCACGGCAATGACAAACAGAGGATGGGAGCGAGGGCCCAACAGCAGCAAGCAAATCAGCACGTTTTGCAGCTTCTACCAGAAGTGAGACACAATTATTGACAGTAAGCTCTGTCCAAATCCTTCATCTCATTACACCAAGAAAGTGTTTGCTGCATGCAAGGAACTGGGGTAGATACTGAATAAAACACACCAAGAAAAGCAAACACTTAAAACAAGAGACTGACATTTCTTAGAGGTATAGTAACTGTATAAACTCAGTTATCGAAAGACAACTCCATGAACTTACAAGTGACATAATCTCTAAGGTCCCCTCCTATTCTAGAAGCTAGCATTTTCTCTGATTTCTGCAGTTCCCTGTTTGTTTCCTTTTTATCATCTGCTAAATCACAGACAAGACTCAAGAGGCCCTAAGGGCTTGACTTTTCTCCTGGTTTGTAGTTCCAGATTTTGCCAGAAGATGTCACTATGACTAATTATTAATAGTGAGGGTCCCAGGAACAAGTATACTTTTAAAATTAAAATACCAGCCAAACTTTAATAAAGGAGAATCACTACTTTAATTAGAAGTAGCCCTGAGAATGAACAATGCTGGGGTTTACTAGCCACTCTCCTGGGCCACAAAGGCCTAGCTGGTTCAAAAGCAACACAAGAGATTTAGCAGACAGGCCACGGTGTTTATTTTATGGTTATTTTTGTGGATACAGCAGCAACCTGAGTAAGCTCAGTGGCTAGCACAAATGAATAACAGGCTCTTATTAATGAAGATGTTTTTCTTTTATTTAAAAACACTTAAAATTGTCATCACATTTACTTTTTCACCAAGATTCAATAACTCGGTTTAAGGGTACAAAACAACACAAAAATAAAAAGCCAGTCAACGTGCCAGGAATAAAACCAGGACCCCTACACCTATAGATACTGAACATACTCATTCCCGCCCCGTAAACCCTTGGGCCAGCCAAACCAAAAGTCCAATCAATATTTCAACTCAATATAAAATGTGACAGCTGACTACTAAAACAGATTGCTGTGAAATACCTTCAATTGTGATATTTTTTACCAAAACTGGCTTGACTGCCTTAGAACCCATAAGGATGCCTGTAGTTCTCCAGTATAATATGTTTGTGCCAGACTTTAGCATTACCTGGAAAGAAAAACACAAGACACTCAGGTCAGATAAGCCATGCTACATCCAACCGTACCTGAAAGCTAATCTCTTACACAGTTTTCTTTGCATTATAATAAAACACCATTAATTTGGAACCCACAAATGTAAGTCCACTGTTAATTCAGACCTAAGCTCTGCTGAAGTTCAAATTATCTTTAAAAAACACTTTGCCAATCCAAGAAATATAGTATTAAAGAAGAAAAGGAAATTTCTCAAGTCTAAAGAAAAAGATAAAGAGATTTTCAAACCATCTGCATGAAGTCTTGGTTTATATTTAAAATGGACTCATTTTAGAGAGTAAAAGGCATTCGGCCCAATTATATATGTATTGGATGCTACTATTCATAAGTAGATTTCAGCTCTGAGAACAAAAAGACAACAGAATGGGTTTGCTTCTTTCTGAATGTATTTCCTAAACAATACAACAGCAACAACAGAAAATAGAATTGTTTTTATAGAATAACCCAATTGAACTCTATGGCTTTAGAATTTAAATGATACTATGTCTAATATCTGCTTTCTTTGCCACCAGGGCATTTTTCTAATTATAAATCAAACTACCTTTCCGAGAAATGTCATGCTGATTCAGGCAAGCAAACTATTTTGAAGGATTCCTTGCTTTCTCATTTGCCACCCTTATTCTCCTGGGCAGTCTCTGGCTGGCCAAATTCAAGCTGTGTAAACCTAAAATCCATCCAACCACTTCACCTTGCCAGAGATTCAGAGAAGTGGTGCATTAAGTACTACTTCCGTCTTATATGAAGTCTTTATAAGTGAAGAAAGCATATTTGGTGCCAAGGGTTATTTGTGCCTTCAAAGCCCAAGTGACTGAATGCTTAGGCAAATAGATCTTAAGTGGTGATAATGTCACTTCCAGGCATACAGATTAAAAAATTCTCAGAAAGGCACACTGTGTACCAATCACTGCAAGACGGGGCACCTGCTACATACAACACAAAGGCAAGGATGGGTCTTCACTCATTGAAATAGAGCTCAGTGTATATTGCGGACACTGTGCAGGCCCTTCCCATACATCAGCTCATCTAACTCAGCAAGAGTGGTCCTATTTCTTCCATGGGGAAAAAACACCCAGATTCGCCCCGGCTGGTGTAGCTCAGTGGACTGAGCACGGGCTGGGAACCAAAGTGTTCCGGTTCGATTCCCAGTCAGGGCACATGCCTGGGTTGCGGGCTAGGTCCCCAGTGAGGGCCATGTGAGAGGCAACCATACATTGTTGTTTCTCTCCCTCTCTTTCTGCCTCCCTTCCCCTCTCTCTAAAAATAAATAAATAAAATCTTTAAAAAACTACAACAAAAAAAACGACAACACCCAGATTCAAAGGGATTAACCAATTCCCTGAAGAAACACAGCTACTATAAGCCAGAGTTGGATTGTAAATGCATGCCTCACTCCAAAGGAAGTGCCTCAAATTATAACAGAAAGATTGACTGTGTTACCTGATATTTGCGTTCAAGCATTCACAGTTATGTGTGGAGAATTAGGCAGTTACTTTACTCAACGTGAAGGCATTTTTCAGAGGGCATGAGACTTTGACCAATCAGTGGCAAACAGACAGGAAGAAGGTTTAGGTTCCAAACATGGATGAATTTTGTGGTAATCAGAGCTACCCAACCACAGAGTCAGCACAGTCCTAAGAAGACAAACTTGAAAAGTCACTTATTGTGAAGACTGCAGAGAAGGCTAGATGAAAGGAACTCAAAGATCTTTCCAATGCCCAGAGCCACTGATTTTCTCTTCCATGACGGGAGCATCTGCAAACTTACATACTCAGAGGTTTTGCATATTCATTTGGTTAGCCTCATTTCTTGTTAATGCCCCTTTGACAAGGAGAAAAGTAGGAGTATGATGGGAAAGAAAAATGAAAGAGCCTAAGGAGACAGAGAAAGGTAAGAAAACCTACCTAGACACTGAATCCATAAAACTTCTTCTCTGGAAATTGTCTAAATTAATAAACAATTGCGAAACCTTTTTTTTTCTGCTGTTAAAGTAAACTTTTTAAAAAGCTTGGAAAAGGAAGGGAAAAACAGGGTTGCTGGCAGAGAGAACAAAGGGAGACTTACGGAATGAGAGCCCCACTCGCCGCTGTCGGTGAGCTTGACCCACTTGTCGGCGCTGGTGTCCATCTCCTGGCACTGATCGTTCTGAATCTGTGGGGCCAACACAACGGCTCATGAACGATGGCTGCAATTCACTGGGTACTTGGCCCAGGACAGGCTGCAAGAGCTTCTTTCAATACAAACATTAAACGATGTCCATGAGTCCCTCTCTACAAGTAAGCACATCACAGCCTCTGAAGCCTAAGTGACAACTGCATCTGAGGGAGAGGTTGTAGGTAAACTATTGTCACTATTTTTACAAAAAGGCTAGCTCACTGAGAAGTAAGGAGGGGGCTGCATAAGGGAAAGAAGGAGCAAGCAGTTAATACTGAAAATCTACTTAAAAAGAAAAAGTAGTTACAAAAATCTTACCAAATTGTTTTAAAAGCTTGCCTTCACCATGCAGGCCCAATGGTATAAAAACTAAGTTTATTTTTTATAACATTTGGGGCAGTAAAATCTTAAGTTAATAAATAAAGGGGGGGGTTGTTTCTGTTCCCAACTACTTAGTCCAAATGTATGGGTTTGTGATGACAATCAAAGTCCCAAATTTTTATTTGAGGGTAAACATTAATCATTTGCCACACAAATTCAAAAGGCTACTGCTAATACATTTAGCACCAAACACTCTGTGCTTTCCAGAAAACCCTCCCAAAAACCCTAGGGTTTGAGACACGACTTTTCCAGGTCTATGAAGAAGACGGGAAGATCAAAAGTTAGACCATCTTTAGAATAGTACTGCACAATAGTCAGCAACAGAGCAGGGTTAAAATGCGTTCTCTTCGCCTATGCCACTTCCGCCCAAATGGCTATTCCTTCTTTTCTAAATCATTTTGCTACTTCATTCATCCTCTTGACCACTTGGCAAACAACATGAACATGTTCTCCATCAGAGAAATTTCCAAAAGACTTACTAACTAGAAAATAGATCCTTTACCATGCAAATACCAAAGAATTTCCACTACTGAGGATATTGGCTTTAATTGAATTTAGCTATTTTATTTATATTATAAGACTAATGGCTATTTTCATGTAACTGTTAAGCCATTTTAAAACAGATATGGACCCAGCGTAGATCTTTGGAGGTCAGTGTTGGATAAAATGACAGCTTTTTTGCAGCCAAAATCAGACATCATGAGTCATCACAACCTTCTTTCTCCCAGCATTCTAGAGACCCACGTTCCATTACTCATTTTCGAAGTAACTAGCAATGGTGTCACCTCAGTCCAGTCACTTACTCTTTCTAGGTTTCAGTTCCATCATTTAATAAGGGGGGCAGGGCTGAATGAAAGTCCCACACCATTCTAAGATTAAATACTTTACTGTTTTAAATTATGTAACATCCACAGGAATAATTGCATCTTTCAGTCCTCAGACATTGCCTTTCCATTAACCCTTAGCAGGGTGACCATGAGTTCCTGTCCCTCTGAGTCAAAAAGTCACAACCTATGAAGCCGAAATATCAATAAAAGAAGGAACAGGAACTTACCATACCTTTTCAGTCAATAACCAGAAGAATAAGGGCATTATTGCAAGAAAGTAATGAAACTTCGTACCTCTGGAGTACCTTTATTGAGAACTCTCAAAGCACTTCCTGGACAGCATAAAACCAAGTGCTTATGCAAACAATTATATAAATACCTTGCTTCTTAACTTTATTTTAGTTTTAGTAATATTGCAAAACTGTCCCGTCAAATAGGTAATACTTCACTCTGAGAAGTGTTTTGCAAACAAAATGCAGCTTAAAAAGCAAATCTGTTTGAATGTTGCTTAACATCTTAAACTCATCAAAGGATATGAGAGCTAGGAGGGCTCCTTTAAAGGTCTGCTCACACAATCCACTTTACAAAAGCAAATGCTGAGGGCTGAAAAGTTCATTTACTTGCCCAATAATGCACAGCTAGCACTTACAGAGATGGGACTAGGTCCAGAATCTCAGGACTTCAAATCTAAGGTTCATACTTTCATCAAAAATTTCTCTTCCTCCCAAACTTTTGATTTAGAAATTTCCATTATCAAGAGCAACATATATTTGTTTTAGAATTGCTAGAACACTTCCTCCTGAAATCTGTTCCACAGAAACATCTGACAAGATATTTTGCCAGTTATTTGCACAACACACACTTTTTTTAAATATACAAGGTCTATCTGAAAACACTTTCTTAAACATTTCAGTCACTGTCACAACAAATATTTGCTACATTAGCTACAGTCTATTTAAAATAGTTAAATAATTTTAAAGATAACAGCCTATTCTATTAGACTACTATTTTATCCTGTATTCTGTAATGCTATTTAATTTCTTGCCAGAGACATCATCTGTCCCATCCAGCATTCCTTCAGATTGTACAAAACTGACAGGATCAGAAACATACACCCACTTCTGCCTCTGCAATATTGCCCATGACCACACTTAAATAATTCAAATATTAGAGATAGCAGAGAGGAAGAAGAACCTTTTTAAACAAAACTAACATTGGTAAAGACATTTTTAACAAAATAGTATCTGTAGCTACAAAAATTACAATTTAAAAAGAATCTTAAGGAAAATATCTGTCACGCAAAAAGTCTACACCAAATGGTTGTCTAATCATCACAGCCAACAGTTAAACAAGTGTTACTCTACAAGGCGAGAGCTCAGAGGTAAAGAGGCATTATTCACCAGAAAATAAAATATCGTAGAAAAAAGTAAAGTTTCCTTTCAGTATCAAAAGTTTCAGTTAACACACACACAAAACTGAGGAGACATAAAGTGTGATGGAAACAACGGATTAAGGTAAATTTTACATGAATGGCACTTAAAAAGCAAATTTCAGAATATAAAAGGCCTTACAAAGAACTCGAAGAAGATGTTGTTGTCGACGTACTGGTACTCAAAGAAGACGTAACCTGACTTCTTAAGGTGCACGGCGTAGATCAGAGACACGGTGCAGTCATCACGGTTCGACTCTATGTAATTTCCACGAGGGATCCAAGAAGAGCTTCAGAACAAAACCGAGAGGCATTTTATGTCAGCATTCGGAAACTTCTTCTGATTCCAAGTTATGCAGCTCAGATTCAAAAGTAGTTCCATCAGCAAGGCACAGCAGGGAAGACCACAAGCTTTTCCGGAACTCGAAGTCCAACACCATTATGGTAAAAGATGCATTTCTTCATGGCACATGACTTCCTAAATCTTGGTAAGATCAATTTGCTATGAACCTGTTATTTTTCACCAAAAATGTGATCGCTGAAGAAATAATCACTAATTCTATTAGTCTTAGGTGGAATTATTCTCCCAAAAAACATCTGAAATTTTATGTACTAACATATACCCGGCAGTAGGGGGAAAGAGGTTCCTTGATATGACAAAAGAAATAGTTCTAGAAAAAGCCCATTTAAAATGAACCTAAATAGAGAGCAGGATGACAGCTAAGGGGAGGAGGGAGGTGCAGGGCGGAGGGACTGAGCAAAAAGGAGAAAGGACTCATGGACATGGACAACAGTGTGGTGATTGGGGTAAGGGAGTATAAGGGGACTAAATGGTAATGGAAAAAATGCAATTAAAAAAAAAAGAAACCTAAATAAAATATAGATCATAGTTTCATAGCATTAAAAGTCTGGAATTTTTATCTAAAAAACAGGATGAAAAATTAAGAAAATACACTGATGAACAAAATTTGGGTTGCAAATCTAACCATAAGTTAATGCTTAGAATTAACCTAATAATGAGTTATGTGTCGAATTTGGGGGCAAAAAAAAAAATTCCAACCAAACTGTATGAGAATACAACTTAATATCTTCTCTTCAGACCTAACTTTTTACCTAGATAATAAGAGTGAGATTTTGGTAGATTCTTTCCTTTTTTCTATCAGAAAAACCATCTAAATAAGAGACTGAGACCTCCACATCCCAACCTGACTGACCAGTACTGGATTCGCGCTTTCTCTTTAACTGCCTACTAAACTGAATGAAATGCATGAGCCATTTTCAGGCACTGACAATAGGCAGTGCAGGACTGAGATTCCTGAGAGCAGGAAAACACATGAAGTAAGCCCAACTTGACCTTGGCCTCATTCCTCAGGACACTTCCCAAACCCTGACACACCGGGAGATGGCACCCAAGCAAAGCACAGAGGTCTCACTGAGCTGAGGAGCAGAAATGAGTGCCTGGGGCAGCTGAAAACACCGGAATGAGAATCAGAGAAGACAGTGGCTCTAGAAATCCATAGAGTTTCTCTGTAGGTGCTGGGCTTGGGGCTGGAATGAGTATGGAGGTCTAGCGGCCACGGCAAAGCTGAGGCATAACCAGAAAGGTCACTTTAATGGGAGTCATTGGACTCAAATCCAGCCAGGAAGGAAAAAACTTGATAACCTTATTAGACACTTAAAATTCCAGAATTGCCACAGCTTATAAAGGCCACGGCCTAGAGCAGGTGTCAGCAAACTTTTTCATAAAGGGCCGGAGAGTAAATATTTTTGGCATGTAGACAATCTACCTCTTGCAATACTTAACCCTGACTCTATAGATCCAAAGAAGCCATAGACAATACATAAATAATGGGTGCCGCTGTGTTCCGATACAACTTAATTTATAAAAACAGAAGGAGGTCTCACCGGCCTAGTTTTGCCAATTCCTGCCCTAGAGCAAAGGTCATGACCTAGAACTAAATGTAAAACCAATACAGAGCCACCTTAAAAAATAATGAAATCAGATCTGATGAGATAAAGGTGCTCTTCTAGTAAACAAACTGCCTGCCAGAAGAAAATTCAACACCCTTTCAGTGAAAAAAACAATCTGCTTTCCCTGCATCTTAATATTTGCATTCCTAATGCCCAGGATCAAATAAAATGTACTAGACAGACAAAGAAATGAGAAAAGTTGACCCTTAATTGAGAAAAAAGACATTCCAAAGAAACAGACAAGTAATTAAGACAGCTCTTACAAATATAATCAGCATTAAATAAAAGATAAACACAGCGAATAAATCCTATGTCCAAAAAATATTCTTCAAATATCAGGCCAAACTAAAAATAAATAAAGATTTTGGGTAAATAAAAGCTGATAGAATTTTTGAGCAGCAAATCTGTAAAAAATAATAAAGGAAATTTTATAGGCTGAGAAAATAATGCTAGTTGAACATCCAAATCTATACACAAATGAGGGGAGAGAAGGAAGGAAGCAGGGAACATATCTTTTAGCACAGCTAAATAAGTCCCAGCATCCTTAGCTCATGGAACAGTGCTGGAGTTCCCTGTCAGGAGGCCGTCACAGGCCTGAAGTTTAAGAACATGGATATGGAAAAGGAAAGGTTACATAGTCAATGCAAGGGAATGGAAAGGATTACAGACCAAAGATAAACATTTTGTTTTGTTATATTCAAAATACTTTCACATTCCTCCATCAGTGTCCTAGGCAAAACTAATCATCTATTCGAGGGAGAAATTAAGCAAATGAGCTTTCCACTTCACATATTTAACCTACTCTCTCTTGTAGAAAATAATCAAGTGTCTAAATGAAGGCTACACATTCTTCCTTTCAAAGGGGAAAAGGAAAAAATATTAAATTATCCATTAAAAAATCAGAGAAGGGTTTGCAGATACACCACTGGCTTAAGTGTAGTTATACATATATTATTAGAAACTTAATTTGTTTTTATAATAGCTTTATCACATTTTTGCATATGGTATCTACTATGTCCTGAGAACAATTATTTTAACTTCATAAAAATTAAGCTACATTATTTGTAATGACTTTCCAAAAATATGATTCTTTGTCACTAGTTTATCTATAATCCCAATCAGTACCAAGATTATCCTCAACTTCTTTTTAAAAAAGAGCAACTACACCCTTCTCAACTGCTCAATCAAGATCCAAAGTTTCCTTTGGGTTCTTACTTGTTACAGCCATCTGGCCTGGTGTCGGAAGGGCCAACCACAGTGTCCATGAATGTTGCAACGTTGGAAAATCCTGCAGGCAGTTCATCCCATTCATCAAACTTGATGCCACTGCCCAAGGAGTAGGTGCCTTCGCCACACTTACTGCATACCTGGTTTTTCATCTCTAGATACTCTCCGGAAGCACAGGAGAAAGCTGAGAGACAGAAGAATGCATAACCCATCAGTCACCAGGCCCCCCATCAATTTCCTCCCATTCACACTGTCTCCAGAATTATTTTTATAAAACTCTGTCTGTGTCACACACTCTTTAAAGCTTTCCAAAGTCTCCCTTATCACTACTTGCACTTCAGAATCTGGGCCCAACCTGTTTACCAGCCTCATGCCTTGCCCCAGCCTTTTCCAAGCATAACAAAATTCATATCATTACCAAAATATTTCATCCTCTTTCTTGTTGCTGTGGTCTTCTTTCTCCAGAGATGCTGACCAACCCCCCTACTCTATTCGGAAAACTCTCATTCCTAACTCAAAAATGACCCTCACTGTAGCAGACCTCCTGCCCCAACCAACCAGGCAGTTGGTTTTGCCTCCCTCTGTGCCCCTACAATACTCTTCTTATCATACATCCATTAAAGCAACATATATATAATATATATTTTATGTAATATATAATATATATGTTTATATATATTTGATATATAGAGAGAGAAAGAGAGACATAGACATAGATATAGAAAGGAATACCACTTATCAGGTGATGTGAGGCTTTGAGCTTCCAGAAAACAAGGATCATTATTTTTGAATTCATAATTGTAGCTGCCCAATACTAAATCCAAATAAAAGGCAGATGCAATTAGTACACAAGTGTCTCCACTCTGGAACCACGAGCCATATTTTTTTCAATACTTACCACTCCAACCTAGTCATTTCTAGAACTTCCATCTTATTACTCATGTCAAGTTTTCTGCTAGTTCCGAGAACTGTGCCAGAAATCAGCTGACAAAGTTACAGAAGAGAAGGTAGTGCTGCTGTTCAGTTATTACTCATTCAATAAATGCAAATCTATGTCCCCTGAGTGCGTGGCTCTGCACTCAACGTGGTATTACTGCCTCAACCATAGCAAAGGGCTTCTAATCCTTTAATCACGATATTATAGAAACAAGAACAAAATAAAGCCTTCAAATTATCCGGTGAAGAAAAACAAATCTCCCACTGGAGAGCAAAGCAGCAAAGCCCCACATTTAGGTTGATTCTCCTTTTAGAATACATTTGGAAACTTACCAAAAAATAAAAACATGCTAATTTTTAAAAACTAAAAAAAAAAAAAGAGCTAAAACCCACACTCATCTACTTAACCACTAAATAAATACAAGATTTTTTTCAGAAAAGCTTAAGATGCTATACAACAAACTTCTAAGTCTGAGATCAGGACCCCCAAATTAGTAAAATATCAGAAAATAAGAAAAAGTCAGGCACAGAATATTGCATGCTGGCTATAAGATCAAAACAAGGAACCAGGTTGTACTACTTTCTAAGTCTGTGACCTTGAGTGAGTTACTTTACTTCTTCAGGCCTCAGTTTTTACCTCTGAAAAATGAGATAATCATAGCATTACCTCATGCAGCTCTACTGAGAAAATAAAATATAAAGTAGTTCGCACAGTGCCTAAAATTTTAAAAATGCTCACCACATGTAATTATTATCACTACCAGTACTAGCAACCGAGAACCACAGTTATGATTTTTTTTTATTTCTTTCTACGGTTTGCAGGTCTTCTAGTACACTGATAATATAAACCAAGAGCTAATGTCATCCTAAATCAAGGATCCGCACCACTACAGTGCACAAGGCAAATCCAGCCACCTGCCTAAGTTTGTAAATAACCTTTTACTGAAACACAATCATAACCATTCATTTACATATTCATTTTACACCATAATGGCAGAGTCAAATAGTTGTGACAGAGACTACGCCGCCTGCTAAGCTGAAAATATTTACTTTCTGATAAAATAAAGTTATCTTGAAAGTACAGCTTAGTGTCCAAAATTGAACTTTTAATAACAAGTAATATTTTATGACAAGTTGTTATAGGGGACTCTAGAAACTAAAAAGGAGAAGATTGTGTTTGTGTTATTTCAGGGGTCATTGCCCTGTTGAAATAATTAAGATTATCCCCAACTCTTTCAGGGTGTTTCCTTGTCTAAGACCAGAAGGAAAACCGAAGAAACTGAAAGTGAGGTACTGAGTATTCATTACAGTCATTCCTTTCTATGTGCGGTAGTTGTACAAAGCTGTGAACACCAATGCGTCCCGAACCATTGCTCTCTGGGAAAGCAGAGGGTTTGGTTCCTTCAAACCTCTGGTCAACATCCTTGTTAGAAGATTAATATATAAACTTGTTTTATGTATGTTTCAGTTTAAAAACAGCTTATTTAATATATTCTTGATTTATTAACATTGAATTTCTGGCCAAAAGCACCACAACTCATACTTGAATGAAGTTTATTTAACACATCTATTTTCTTCACAGGGTGCAGCGCAGCCTTCCTGTACTGAGATCACTAGCCAGGACTTCAGTACTATTTTAAACAGTGAAATCACCAACTAAAAGCACAGAAATGCAGAAATCACAGTATTAACTGGACAGTGAAAAGGACCCTCGTTGACAATACAAGGAATGAAATAAGAAGGCAGAATGTCACCTTGTTCAACCTCAGTCGGTACCAAGTGGTCAGGTGACTCAGACTTTTACTGCTCTGCACAAATCTACAAATAACTGTGGAAGTATTATATCATTCATTTGGGGGTTACAAATAAAATGTATAAAGTAGGTGAATTTGCAAATATGTAATTCATGACTAACGCAGACTGATGTATCTCACAGACTCGTGCAGGAGGAACTACTACACCCATTGACCAGGTGAGAAAACTGAGGACCCACACATTTAAATAACTATTTAGAAAGATGCCAAGTTAACAAGTGGCGAAGCTGATATTTCAACTTAGCTCTGTCTGATTCTAAAGCTGGTGTCCCAAGAAAATTCAGTTCAAACAATTATTATAACCAATGCAAAAGGGTAAGCAAATTCCAAGTGAATTCATCATTGCATTTCACACCACTCTTCATTTCCTGTCTTGAACTGCTAAACAATGTTCACAGGCATCATAAAGCAACAACCCCTCCTGACCCTCAGATTTCTTGTGGAGTTTTTAATATATCATATGCAAAACACATATTTGTGAACTATTTTAGCAAGTTACTAACTTCCATAATTCTCAATGCCCTCGACTATAAAATAATACCTATTTCAGAGAGTTGTTTTGAGAATAAATGGAATATTCCACATAAAGCATTTAGCAAGGGGCCTGGCATAAAGCACACAACAAATGTTAGCCACAATTTTGAATAACGCAATTCAGGGGCCTAGGACAATGAGAATTCTGCCACTGGATTGATGATTTCACCTCTCCTTAGACTAATTACATAGTCAAAGTTAGTCAGGTGAGTCTAGGGACTACGATAATACAGGGAGCTGAAGATTGTGAAGTGTTTTTTATTTTAATCATTTGCTCCTCCTCAGTCTTTTTTTTCCGTCTGGAATTCAGCTCTACAGCCACATGCCACAGGAACCCAAGAGCCACACACTCTCGTGAAACACTACTCACTCCCTGAGACTGTCGGTGCCGCTCTGTCAAGCTCTCTGGGTGGTCACCAGCAAGGACCAGCTTTTCCTTTCCTGATGGCATCTATCTGAGCCACACCCACTTTCTCCTTCAACATTGCTTTCTTGGTCTTCAATTTTTAGTTAGATGTTAAAGGTTTTTATAATCTTTGGAACTGCACTCTTTTCATTCATATGCATTTAGAATACAACATAGGACCCTTTCAACAAAAGCAGGATGATAAACAGTTATTATAAATGGGTGTTGTAACTATTGTAAATGTGAGTTCACTATGTTTAACTTGAACACTTAGTCATTTCTTAAACAAATACTATTTTTCTTCAACAACCATGAAACCCTAGAGTAACCAAATAGAAGATAAGCAAACTCCAAAGTCCTGATATGAGAACAGAAAGACCTTATTTGCGTAAGGTCACACTCTACTTAATAGGGTTCTTAATCTGGGATTTCATAAAATTTACCTAATCATCCAACTTCTTGAAGTCTACACTGTAACCAAGAGGTCACGTGCTAAATTCAGTGTCCTTTTTCTCAGTTCCATGCCTCTTCTTTTTTGACATCTATTTCTGCAATGGTGTATTTAGTAAAGGTTAAAATATGCAGGTGTGAAGAATTAGATATGGGGAGAAAAGCCATTTATAATCATCTGTCACCAACTTGCAAATGGCTGGGATGACCCTCTGTGCCTCCATCCACATGCCAATGAGACTACCACTTCCTCTTCCTCCCTCACAGGACCGCTTACAGTCCAATGAGACACTGTGAAAACTACTCGAAAGTAAAAAGTAAAGGGAAAATCTAAAGCATTAATAGGATCATATAACCGCCCAGTATAATGTACCAAATAATGGTTATTAAACTAAATCATTTTTATGCTGATCATCACCTAAAATTTATGCCTAACTATAAAAATATCTATCTTTACTCTTTCACCTCATGCTTTGAAAGGTGACTGCTATCAATTACATTTGTTCATAATTCATCCATTTTCTGTTTAACTCAAGGTTATTACTGAAATGTGTTTTCTAAACTGTAAACAGTAATAATAAATGGTAATAAAGGATATTCAATTCACTTGTGTGATGAGAAGACGAATAAGTGGCCCTATACAATCTCATTATAGGTAAGTATAGGGATATCACACTACACCACATTACTTCATTCAAAAAATATTTAGGGAGGACCTAATATTTGCTAGGCAAACAAGGCTATTTTGGTGAATAAGAAACAGTCCCTCCTACCACAGATCTTCTATTCTAGTCTAGTCTAGAATTATCTTCCTCAAAATAGATCAAATTTACATTTCACTAAGCTACAATTTACTATAAAATATACCTTATCTTTTAACCTATTAGCTAAATAAAAAATAATTACATACATTTCTGAGAAAACAATTATTTAAATCAATTCCAGAATTAAGACGTCATTATGTCTATTTTTTCTAATTGTTTGGTTTCACTTAAATAAGATACACAAGATTAAAGCTGTAGGCACTGCTATTATTGACTACATGAGAACACTCTACAACTATCATTAGTTAGCGCCATTAATGGTCATATAAATGGGGAAAACAATGCACAGTGTTTGGGCCTCAAAGCTGATAAATTTTACCTTTATTAATCACTTAGCCAATTCAATTATTATTATCACATAGTTAAAATTTCAACTGCCTGTCATGATTCTTCTCACAGAAAAAAAATGAAGGTAGGGAATGGCATCTAAGAGACATTGAACATCATACTGAATCTCAGCTCTTCTTCCTCCCTCAGTGCTAGTCATGAGGAGAACACCTGACCACTACCTTTTTAAGCTCTTATTTGTGAAATTCCTAGAAAAGAAAAAAATAGCTTTTATCTCTCACTTTACAAACATAAGTGAGGCAGAGAGACTCTAAAACAGTACTATAATAAAAGGCTATTTCTTGCTGAAGTTCTTAATCACATTAAGTACTCTACTAAAATTTACATATTTCACAAGTTATGGAATCTGGAGGCATGATTTGGTCATAGAATAATTAAATCATGATATATAATAACACTTAAAACTACCAGAATGAACAAAAGGAACTTTTCAGATTAGCTGGTACAATCCTCCCAATATGGATCCCAAGGTCCCTCAGCTGTGTGACCTTGAGCAACTCTTCTGCAGTCGCTCTGGGCAAACTCTCCATCTAACAGACCCATGATCCCCCGCCTCAGGACTCTACCTCATAAATAGACTCCTTGCAGTACCATGAAACCAGAAGATATTATTATGATTAAGCTATGAAAAACCCACTGTCCTTATCTGAAGTGAAAAAAGAATAGCATTTTTTAAAATTCTGCTTAGATGTCAAAAAACATAAGTTCTAGTTCCACCGGTCCTGCTTAGTCACACGAGGTAACATACAAGCCGCCATGTAAGTTCTGAAGTAGAGAGACCAAAGTGTTAGAACCAAACTCCTAAAGCCCAACCTATCAGTAACAACCTTCAATGTTTCGTTAAGAGTTGGGGATGAAGTCGTAGGCCACAGAGAAGTAAAGTTTAAGATCAGATTTGTGAAGTGCTTTGACAGAGCAGGAAGGAAAACAATTTTACCTCTCATTTTATAAAAATGAAATCAAGGCAGGAGACATACAAAGGGTACATTAATACCAGTTCTGGCTAATGTTCTCTAATTCACTGTTCTCTGAAACAAATATTTAGAGAAGTATTGCCTCCATGTCTCTGAAAATGAACCCTCACCTCTAACATCCTTTCCAATGAATGGGTAGGACTACCCATTCCATCGGGTAGGACTGCATAGTCATCACTGTGCTTCCCAGGGAGAACTCATCAGCCAGGAGATACCCCTGCCCCACTTTGCTTTAAAAAAATTAACGTACTTAGTTTCTTGGCAGGAAAACTGATCAGCAAATTCTAACTAAGGTAGTTTTTACCTTTAAAAATAATATAAATGTATTTGACTGTGGCTTCTTGACTTCAATGTTTGATGGGAGAGAGCAATTCCAGTTCACAGGGCATCAATGACAAAGGGTTTATAGGGGAAAAATACAACAGTGGAGGTCGGGGAAGGAAACTGGTCAGAGTGTTTGATGAGGTCGCCAGTGGCGGCAGAACAATACATCTGTGAATTAGTTTTCTCTACTTTCAATTACATCCTAACACTGATTCTTATCCCCCTGAACTCTTCCTCTCAGAAAGTGCCAGTCACCCTCTGCTTCCTGGCAGTCTCTCTGCCCTTGATTCTGCAGTTTTCAGGGCTGAGTTCTCTCATCTCCTGATAAAACGCTTTTTTTCAGAGCAGCTCTCTCAAACATAGCTCCCATCAAACACTACAGCTGATGAAAAGCCTGATTTGGAGCTGTTCTTTTAACGGTCTCATTTGTCCCTGCCTTTTACCCACAGCTCGTGCGTTGCTGAACAGATTTAACTTCAACACTCTGCGCACCTGGAACTTGATGCATTGACATCCCAGACTAAGCCTGTTGAGGACAGTGTTTCTGTACTTTTACATTTAAAATGAATTTTATAAATCTGATTAGATCTCTGTGTTTCACCTACAGAAAAGAAACACTGAAGTCGGTCTCTAATTTGAGGACACCAAAGGCATTCCATCAACAAATATCCCAGTGTTTGGTGCCTTCTTAGGAGTTGAGAGGGTTAGAGCTTCTCTCCTCCAGCGAAGGATAAAATAGGACTCTGTTTTCAATTAAGAATTTCTATAGCTGAAAAAATATCAAAATTTTTCTAATATGTGTTAAATAAAAGGCATTCTATATATATATATATGTACATATACACACACACATATATATGTATATCCAGCACCCACAATTTCCTAGGCACAGAAAAAAAGGCTAACTTTTCATTGTTTATAATGATATAACTAAAAATGTGCCATAAACTCTGAACGTTGTTCTCTTACCTTTCAGAAAAATATACACAATTAAGAATAAAATCTCCCAGACATGAAAAAGCTGAAGGAGTTCTTCACCACCAAACCAATATTACAAGAAATGTTAAAAGTACTTTTTCTAAGAAGAAAAGATTAAAAATATGAATAAGATAATATCACAAAGGAAAAAAGTCTCACTGAGAAAGGCAAACACATTATAAAAGTGGCAGACCAACCAACAGTAAAGCTAGTGCAAACATTAAAAGACCAAAGTGGGGAGATCATGTGTAACTACAACAGTAAATTAAGAGATACACACAAACATATACAAACAAAAGAAGTAAAAGAATAATGGCAAAACATAAACATAGAGGGGTGGGTAAAAATGGTAGTAATTTTAGAATGTGTCCTAGCTTAAACAACCATCAACTTTAAAATAGACTACTATAAACACAGCTTGGTGTATATGAAGAACATGGTAACCACAAACCAAAACTATACAAGAGAGCTACAAGGAAAAAAAAAGAAAGAAATCCAAACACAACACTACAGAAAGCCACCGGCATACAAGAGGAGAGACAAGAGAGTAAGAAAAAAAAATAGAGAACTACAAAAATAATCAGAAAACAATAAAATTGCAACAACTACATAGCTATCAATAATTACTTTAAATGAAATAGGTTAAAGGCTCCAACCAAAAGACAAATGATAAAGATGATGTGGAACATACACACAATGGGATATGATTCAGCCATAAAAAGGATGAAATCTTATCATTTGCGACAGCATAGGTGGATCTAGAGGGTACTGTGCTAAGTGAAATAAGTCAGAGAGAGAAAGACAAACACTATCTGATTTTATTTATATTTGGGATCTAAAAGAAAATAAACGAACAAGTGAAACAAAAACAAACATAGACACAGGGAACAAAATGATGGTTGCCAGATGAGATGGGGGTTGAGGGTCTGGATGAAAAAGGTGAAGGGATTTAGAAGTACAAATTGACAGTTACAGAACAGTCACAGGGGCCTGAAGTACAGCTTAGGGAATACAGTCAACATGGTAACTACATATGGTGTCAGGTGCATGGAAGACTTACCTGCGGCATCACTTCATCACTTACATAAATGTCTAACCAGTGTGCTGTACACCTGAAACCAATATAATATTGTATGCCAACTGTGATTTAAAAATAAACAAATTAGAAAAAAAAGAGTAAAATCTACAAACAGATCATTAATCAATTAAAATGACCTACAAAGCAATATATCTGAGCCTTTAGATGACATGTTTTTAAAAATCCATTCACCTATCTGGGATACTAGTTTGCATAACATTTCTGTCAAGAAGTAAATCTTAGGGGAGCATGGCTGCCTCAGGAAGGGGACTAGCACTTGTTGAGCACACACTGTAGTGAATTCCAAAGAGGCAGAACATGGACCCCGGGAGTTAGACCGCCTGGTTTCAAATCCCCGTTCTGCCCCTGACTGTCTGTATGAGGTAATGAAAGTACCTCCTTCACCAGTTTGTTGTGATGAATTTGAGCAAATACATGTAAACCATTTGCAGTTGTGCCCTGTGTATAGCAAGACTGTTACAATTTTTCATTATTATCATCACTATTAAGTTATATTATTATATAATTAGGATTCAAAGCACTGTATATTATATTTATCACCCCATTTAGGCCCCTAAAACACCTGTGAATGGCTGTCTCCAGGTCAAATCCTTGGTGTGACACACAGGAACCTATGAGATTTGCCAGAATCTCTGTCCCCGCTCGCATCCTTCCTGAAAGCCACCCACTGCAGATCTCACAGAGCACCCAGGAAAACCCAGTGCTGCCCCTAATATGCACCTCTTCGCAGGTGTCCTATGCCTTCAGGGTTCACCTCAGAGATACACAGAAAATTAACATGTATGACCCATGTAAGTATGGCATTTAACCCCTGACTCAACTCAAAGTCATGATGCAATTTGTCACATGAGCCTACGAGGGCAGATACTTTTCTATGGTCATTCAGTCTCAACTTCAGACTTACACCTGCTTCACTGTGAGTTTCTCTTGACTCCATTTGAGCAGAAGTCACCCCTCCCTCCTGAATAAGAATACCCCAGGTATTTATTATACCTATCATGCACTTTGCCTCTATGCTATAAATAACTTATTTACCTATCTGATCCCTTATTAGAATGAAAGGTCCTGAAAGAATGGAATCTTTTTTTTTCATTTATATTTGGATTCCTGTTGTCAAGAATATAGGAATACTCAATCAATAAGTATTTGTTCAGTGAACAAATTAAAGCTCAATAAATAGCTGTGGACAAAATAATTTTCCCAAGACATAAAATCAATTGCAGACCTTGGGTTTAATCTCAAATGTACACCACACCTGACCACCAATTGTGGGAGGCCTTCAACTGGACACCACTGCAGTGATGCTGCAGCTGAGCCTTGTAGAGCAGAGGAATTGTATGAAAAGAGTCAAACCATAGTATAAATAACATGTAAAAATTTACTAAGTTAGCTAGGCATGTGTGTTTAAATCTGTGTTTTCCAAAATCAATACCTGCAAAAATTAGCTAAAGAGGTCCAACTGCACACTGGATAAAAGAGTCCTATAATGAAACACATCTGAGCCTGGCCGGGTAGCTCAGTTGGTCAGAGCGACGTCCTGATAAATCAAGGTATCAAGGTTGCTGGTTCCATCCCCAGTCGGGGCACATGTAGAAATCAACCAACAAATACATAAATGGGTAAAATGACAAATCGATGTTTCTCTCTCTCTCTCTCTTTCTCTCTTCTTTTCTCTTTTCAAAATCAATAAACAAAAATTAAAAATAAATAAACAATAAAATACACTTGGGAAATCTAGGTACAGCAGAATGCAGTTAACAAACACTGCATGTTCTATAAATGTTTATTAAGTTTTTCAGAGATTTTAATTTGAAAATATGCACTGCACCCCTCCATGAAGAAAATACAGCATTCACTATTTCCCAGACTTATTGGTATTTTGCCACAGAAACCCTGACACACGCTTTTTGTTTGGCGTTATTCCATGGAGCAGACGGAGAGTGTGACATCGATTGTCAGGCAGTGCCAGTGTGCTCAGGCTGCCCGACTGCACCTGCTGCTGCACAACCTCTATACAAATAAGACGAGCTCTATATTGACCCCTGGGGAAAGCCTGCGCCTGCAAATGCTGTGATCCCAAGAATTGTATCTTTAAATATCCCACCCAAAGAGCTAAAACCAACTCCCTTTCCATGA
This sequence comes from Micronycteris hirsuta, assembly GCA_004026765.1. Taxonomy (NCBI): domain Eukaryota; kingdom Metazoa; phylum Chordata; class Mammalia; order Chiroptera; family Phyllostomidae; genus Micronycteris; species Micronycteris hirsuta. The sequence continues at coordinate 44,904 of PVJI01004183.1, read as the reverse complement.
GAACTCTTCCTCTTTCAACTCCAAACTGAAACCAAAAATCTATTGATTTAAACTATCACCATTTCCTCACAGTCCTTAAGACCCATTGAATATGGGTTAAAACCACAGATTTGAGAGAAACAATGAAGAGAGAAAAATAGCTTATTCGAGATTTTTTTCTAATCTGAATGCAGCATTTTTTGATCCAAGAAAACCAAACATGAGACATTTACATAAGTACTGAAGTATAAGAATAAAGGATGTCCACAAACTGTGACTGATTTGATGCTAACATGGAATTACAGCTCTCTTAAGTACACATCCCCAATTAGAAAATGTGTTAAAACTGTACTTGAAACGATAGACAGAGAAATATTTAAAGGAGCAAGCCGTAGAAGATATATACTACCGAAAGGAAGAGATATCTTTTGTTTATTTCCCCCTCAGTGCTCTAGACTTGTCTGCAAATAAGTGAGGAAATACGAAAAGCAATTCTTCCCCTACTCCTAGCAGCCAGGCTTTTATTCCTAAGGTTAGGTTTGAACCAAAAGTCCCTTTCTCTAGTGTGTGGTGGGAGGGCAGGGGAGACAGAAAGAGAAAGAGAGGGGCGGGAGGAAAGGGGGAGAGAGAGAGAGTGAAAGAATTTCATAGTGACTCTTGATGATGTAAGAATATCAAGGGCACCTTAGAGGGTCAAGGAAAGATTTTAGAAACTCTTACGCAAGAAGGAAGTGACCCAACAGTGGAGAAGGGATGGAACTGGGACAGTGGTTCTATCCCCTTGTTCTGGAAAAGGACAAGGAGCATTGTAGCTCAGCAACAGCATGCTACTTGCAAGCTGTGCCTGAGAGATGCGAAGACTTCAAATGGCGGGTGAAACCCACAGAAACAAGACTTAGGACCAGGGCTTGGAAGCAGCAGCAAAGTCTGTGGTAGGTAAGCTGGTAGCAGCACAGAGAAGGAGAGTGGCCGGCCCAGAGCAGCACTGCCTACAAGACTGAGGGAGCTCTGCACAGCAAAGGGACAGGAAGACAATGGGGACCAGTGTCAGTTAATGACCAGAGGTCTCTCTATCCCATGTCAGAAGCCCTGTAAGCTCCAAGCTCATACACCTCGGGATTCTAGCACAACAAAACTGGTAACTGACTTCTCATTCACTTCACTCAGAGGAGCCTTCAGTCAAATTTTTTATGACTTTTTAAATATAAAGATACAATATAAGTTGCCCACCAATCTTCTGAAAAGTACTTAAACTGCTGCATGAACATTCCTATGCCTTTCCTAAGGAAAGCCTTCTCTACTGCATCTACCCAATTATATTGTGATGAATCTATAGCAATTTCAACAGAGGCTGAATTCTGGGTTTGACTTCATTGAGAGACATTAGAACCTGGAGAAAGTATGTCCCATACAACCATTGCCCTAAATATTTTCCCCTTATATTTTCCACACTCCATTTTTTTAAGTTTTCTTTTACATGGCCTAACTGCTGAGCCATATAATCATGGCCTAACTGCTAAGTCTAGCATAGCAGGGCCTTACCCACCATCTGAGGTCTTGGCATCTCTCAGGTGTGGCTTTCACATAGCATGCTATTCCTGAATGACAATACTTTTACCCTCTTTTATCCTTGAAGCCCAAGAGTTTCTAATATCTCCCCCTGAAGATGTCCCCCAACAGAGCTTTACATCCTCGTGTGGGACCGTAGGAGCTCCTCTGGCTGGCATCTTCATGTGGTTATCTAACTCAGCGGTAAGAGACAGCCATTGCAATCAGACAGGTCTGTGTTTAAATCCAAGATCTGCCACATTCCAACTGAGTGTTCTCATCGGTTACGTGGAAAGGCCAACAGTAGCTACCTGAGAGGACTGCTGAGAGGATACAATAGGAAAATGTGAGAAAGCTCTAGGCACAGTGTTTACCATTTCATGAGAAATGGTAGCTATTATTAGCAATAGAAATCCAAACCACTGAAGGAATGTTCACTTATTACCCTAACTGCCTTCCAGCAGTACTTTAATGACTAGTAATGTGGTACGTGCCATGTTTAATGTTATGAATTAGCTGAGCTTCGAAGTTACTTAGATCTATTAAGTTTCTTGTGAGTTTTAAAATAACTTGACTTTACTATACCCAGAAAAAGTCAGTTATCAGAGGCCACAGCTTCCAGAGCAATGTAAGTATACATGCAGAAATACAGAGTCCGCAGAAAAAATGCCTGCTTGCGTGTGGTTCGTAGGGTAATAATATGGGTGTAATAATTTATAGTTTTAATTTGAACTTTTTGCCTAAAATGCATAGGGTGTGCTTGAGTGTGATATTGTTATGTTACCGAAGTACATGCTTATGATTTTGTAATAAAAGACTGTGTAATAAAAAAGGGGCATTATTTGTGCTGGACACTGTACTTGAGAATTCAGATTTCAGACAAAATGCCAAGTTAAAAAATGCCCCATCCATTTCATAAGTATGGTCGTGTTTAGGGTTTAATTTTTAAAGTAAGCGGTATCATTTTTAAAGTAATAAGTAACAGCGACTTGATTATTAGAGTTTTTAGAAAAATCCTTGTTGGACTGTCAGATCCATAATATTGACTGTGGGAGATTCCAGTAAATAATGAGCAAAGAATGTCCCTGGCAACATTCAGATAGAAATGTCTATTCAGACATCAATTGTATAAAAGAGTTTTTAATACTTGGCCAATAAATTTAATCAGGAGTATGCTGGTAATTAATAACTAGCTCCCAAGGGAATGGAGACCCCTGATTTGTAGTGTTTCCAACTTCCATGATGTAAAATACCCCACCACGACCCACTTCAAACTAACGCCTGCTCTCAAAAGCCAGCACCAACACACCACCTAGTTGTGGAGTCGTACTATTCACAAAGGTTAGGTAGTTCACTTCAGTGGGGTAGTTCATTGTACGTGGGAACCAAGGAATTAGCTCACAAGTAAAAAGTAAATATACATAAACGTTACACAAGGTTTCTAGGAAGGAAACTGAAGCAAATTTACAACGAGCTGATACCATGGATATTATTCACAATCCTTCCTCACAGCGCTGGTCCACTCTGCACAAGGGGCTGCATACAGCCCAGTCTTGTATCACCGCCTCTACACTGACCCCACTCTTCTTTTAAGAATCTTGCCAGACCGAACTCTTCACCTGGATAGGGTTCTCAGGTGCTCTCTGTATTCACTTAATATCATTCACCGAGAAATAAAGGTTTTCTCCCCTAATTTTCTTGCTAAGACTATCGTTATCTTCCCACCTTCCTTTTTTCAGTAAACACACCACCCCTGCTAATACTCCCCAGTAAGGAAGAGAGACACGTTCTCTATGCACAGGAAGGAATTAACTATCATTTAATCACTTGCTTCTCTGCTTTCATTTGGGAACAAAAGAACTAAGCTTTTAGGAATAGCATTTGGAAGACTGTAGAAAAAAACAAAATAACCCCTTGCTTTACTTCCAGCTTTGAACTGCAGTCTACCTTTAGACTGTTTCACTACAGGAACCTGTGACTCACCAAATGAAAGGACTGAAAGAGTAGAACTTAAAAGTGAAAATAAATATGATGACATATTTCTCTGTTAACTCAAAACATTGTACTTCCAAGCTGCTTAATTGCAAAAAGGCAAGCTATTGAATCAATTGTCATCAATTCTACAATCTCTATACAGTTTACACTGAAAAGGAAAATTACATTATTTCTATGGCTAAAAACAAGAAATCCACTACCAGATGAAAGTATTCTGTGGGTAGATTTTGGTAAGTGTGCTTACTGCCACTGAACTGTACACTTAAAAGTGGATAAGATGATAAATTTTACATTATGTGTATTTTACCAAAAAATTCTAAAACTTTTTAGAAATTTAAATAAAAAACAGAAATCTATTAAAGAGATATTCTTCCACCCTATCCCCAAGAATTGCAAGTAAATAATACAACATTTCCCTACACCCTTGCCAACAAATAAATCAGAGAAAGACAAACATCATATGACTTCACTTATATGTGGAATCTAAAAAACAAAAAATGAAAAACAAAACAAAACAGAAACAGACTCACAGACACAGAGAACAAACTGATGATTGCCAGGGGGTGATGTGTGGAAAAGGTATAGGGGATTAGAGGCACAAACTTTCAGTTATAAAATATGTAAGCTCCAGAGATGTAATGGACAGCACAGGGAACACAGTAATATCGTACTAAGTATGGTGACAGATGGGTACCAGACATATCATGATGATTACATCATAAGATGCATAAATGTAGAATTACTATGTTGCACACCTGAAATTAATACAATATAGCTAGTAAAAGAAATAGAAAAAGACAGTACACCAGATTTTTTAAATAAATAAATAAAACATCCTCTAACATTGCCTGTGTCTCATTACAGATTTCAGACACAGGGGCACCGAGTGTTGAAAAAGGATGTCTTGGCTCTTCTAGCATTAAAGCTACATGTTCCTTCTTTCAAAGGTCTCCTATTCATTATAATTCACTTCATGGGCGAATGCAAAGGGGGAGACAAAGGGTCCCAGAGTCGCACGTACTGCACTCTTTGCCTCTCACTGGGTCGGGCAGGCCAGAGCAGTCCACGGCAGAATTCGGAATGGCAACTCTCCACCTGGAGCCACTGCTGTCACATTCCGTGTATTCAAAGTGGTAATCTTTCTGCAAACAATCACAAAAACAGCCTTTGTTAGAGCCAGTGTTAAAGGGGCAGCTGTGCTTTCTCCATCACCCCAAACCTGCCCACAAGCCTGATTCCAAACTGTACTCTCTGCTTGACTCTCCTTCCCCGACTGGAGCCACCCAAGCAGTTTTTGCATCTAAAACGCATCACGCCAGGCACTGAGTAGGCACCGAGGATGTGACGAGGGACAGGACAGCCAAAGCTTTCAAGTTGTGTCCATTGCCTTTAGTCCCACCCACCCCCAAAAAGCTACAGCACATTTCCCTGTTTCTTTTGTAGACTTTTAGAGCTCTAAATAATTGGTAGAGAAGACTATACGACCAAAATAATACTAGGAAATTGAACACTGTCACTGTCCCAAGGTTTTCATAGAAAAAAATAAGACAATCATTCCCATAGATCCAATTCTTACTCTGTTTAAAATTTAACAGAGGTGTAATAATTAATCATCCAAATGTAAGTAAAAGACTACCAGTTTTTGTAAGCAGCTCCCCCAGGCTCAATACACATGCACCACAGCAGGGTGCCATCAATCACAGACTATAAAATAGACATTTATAATAATTGTCAAATTAAGACCAACCCACTTGTCGCTGGTCTTTGATGGCTTTGAAGTTTTCACAGTGTCCTCCACTGGTCAGAGAACATTACACATAAGATGCCTGAGCTTAGAGGAACCAGGACAAAATGCCACTGGAGCACTGGGAGAATGGCAGAAGTTCTAAGTCCTCCCCATAATATTATCATTTCAACATCCTGTTTATTCTGTTCACTATCTTGGATGTTGCTATTCTGCTCCATCCATTCTATTTGCCTCCCTTACTGTATCAATGACAGGAGAGAACAGAAATGGCAGTCACATCATCATTCAGAAAATCAAGTGTGGGAGGCAAGAAGGTATCTGGGTGTGTGCGTCTGTCCACATGGCAAGAATACTAGTTAAGAAATGGGGGCTGACATTATGGAAAACAGTATGGAACCTCCTCAGAAAACTAAAAATGGAACTGCCTTTTGACCCAGCAATTCCACTACTGGGATTATACCCTAAGAATCCTGAAATGCCAATTCAAATGAACCTATGCACCCCAATGTTCATAGTAGCACAATTTACAATAGCCAAGTGCTGGAAGCAACCCAAGTGCCCATCAGCAAATGAGTGTATCAAGAAACTACAATACATTTACACAATGGAATTCTATGCAGCAGAGAGAAAGAAGGAGCTCCTATCCTTTGTGACAGCATGGATGGAACTGGAGAGCATTATGCTAAGTGAAATAAGTCAGGTGGTGAGGGACAAATACCATATGATCTCACCTTTAACTGGAACATAATCAACAAAAGAAAAAAGTACACAAAATGTAACCAGAGACATTGAAATTAAGAACAATCTAACAATAGCCAGAGGGGAGGGGGGAGAGGACTGTGGGGAGAAGGGTTTTCAGGAACTACTATAAAGGACACATGGACAAAACCAAGAGGGAGGGTGGAAGCAAGGGAGGGAGGTTGGTGTGGATGAGGTGGGGGGAAGGGGAGGGGAGAAAATGCAGACAACTGTAATTGAACAACAATAAAGTAATTAAAAAAAAAAGAAATGGGGGCTGAAATCAGAAAGGTCTGGGTGTGAATTCACTTCCCATTCCTCCAAATACAACCTATAGGATAATGGGCAAGTCACTTCTCAAAGCATTTGCTTTTTCATTAAGACAAGTAGAATAATAATATTTATAACCCTATATTGTTGTTGTGGAAATTAGTTGATACAATGCATGTAAAATGTCAGGCACGTTAGGCTACACTGAGTTAGCATTTGATTAATGGTAGAATTATTATCCTTATTAATGACAATAGGGACAGAGAGGATGATACAGAGAAAGGAGCTAGTTAGTGGTGATAGGAACAGACACAAACCACTGGGTTTCTGTTTCCCCTGCTTCAATTTCTGCTTAGACATAAAATAAAATGAGAAGGGATTGTAAACTAGAGAAGGTGGAATTATGAAACTTGAAGCAAAGGTCTTTATGCTGCACTCATACCCTCCCCAGAAATAAAATTTCACATATCCTCTGTGCAAGCATCTCTAAATATTATTCTTCCCACTCAAATTTCTGACAAAGTTTGGCAAGAGATAATTTGAGATTATGTCTTTTGATAAGTGCCTGGATCTCAACTATGCTTTACTGTCAATTAAAGGCAAATATACCGACATAAAACAATCAACAAAAGCAGCCAGATGCGAAAAGCATTCTAGAGGGAAGAAGGGAGGAGGAAGAGAAGAAGGGAGAAAGGGAAGGAAGGGCTGCAGGAAAACAATAAAAGTTCACTGAATTTGACTACGTACAAACATTGAACGCAAAAGTCATCAAAAGTCACAACCTAAAGTAAAAAACAATAAAACAACAAACTGGTAAAGAATAACACAAAACAAAAGTTAATTAACTTAAGAATACTGGGTTTCTAGAAATCAGTAAGGAAAAAGACAAATAATTATTTGGAAATCAAACCGAAGAATGTAAGTAATTCATTACAGAACAATACAAATGGTCGAAGAATATACAAAAAAAAGTCAAACCTTGTCAAAGAAATAAAAATAATAATTTTCATCAACTTGGTACTATATTTAAAATACTTTTTAAAAAATTCTCTAAGGTAGCAGTGCAGTAAAATGAGCACATGTGTGCTTCCAATGAGAGTGCAAAGTGGTACAGGCTTTCTGGAGAGAAGTTTGTCGATGTGAACCAAGAGCTTTAAAATGTTCAAAAATTTGAACCCCAAAACTCACTTCTAGCATCTAATTTAAGGGGAAAAAATGTTTAACATGGTCAGTGATTTATGTGCAAAACTGCTCATCATAACTTCGGGATGAGTTAGGGAGAGCATACTTAATAGTTGAGCAGTAAGGAGTCTTGCATTTACATTATTTATCTGGTATTTTTCACACGTATTTACAGCATTAAATACCTGTAACAATTAGGCGAGGAAGAGCTGTTCATATAATTTCCACTGTTCAACTGAAACTCCAATTGGGTAAGTAATTCACCACGAGATACCCAGCGAGTAAGGAGCACAGCTGAGAGCAGAAGTCTTCCATTTACAAGCATTTTCAGTTTACATAATGCCATTATGCTTAATATAAAAGGTGAGTGTTTTAAAATAGAAGGAGTAGTAAAAGTTTCTAATATAAAAGCCTGATAGCCACAGAAATTTAACAGCAATCATAAAGCTATCTCATATTCAGCACACAGATAAGGGAAATGATCTGATTCCTCTCTGTCTCTGTATTAGGTTTCTGTGGCTGCTGCAACTACTTACTTACCACACATTTAGCCACCTAAGACAATGATTTATCCTTTCATAGTTCTGGAGGCAAGAAGCCCAGTCCCCATCACTGGGCCAAAATCGAGTCACCAGGCTGCACTCCCTCTACAGGCTGGAGGGTGAATATGCACCTTGCCTCCTGAGGCTTCTGGCGGCTGCAGGCGTTTATTGGCTTAAGGATGCATTGCTCTGTGTTCTGCCTCTATAGTCACACTGCCTTTCCTTCTGCCTCATTCTTATTAAGGACATTTGTGCTTGCATTTAGGGCTTATTTAGATGATAAAGAATAATTTCTCCATCTCATGATCCTTAACTTAATCACATCTTCAAAGTCTTTTTTTCCATAAAAAAAATAACTACTACGTTTCAGGGATGAAGACATGCATATCACTTTGAGGGGAAGGCATTATTCAGCCTATCACAGTCCACCTTCTGGACCCAAAGATTCATGTTCTTCTCACATTCAAAATACATTCACCATATCCCAACATCCCCTAAGTCTCAACCCTTGTAGCATCAACTCCAAATCCAAAACCTCATCTACATCTCATCAGCGTTAAAACATCAAATCTAATCATATAAATTAGATGATTAGATGATTAGATGTGGAAGACTATGTTTATCATCCATACCAAGGCAAAATTTCTCTTCATTTGTGGCCCTGTTACCTGCTTCCAAAATACAATGGTTTTGGACATTAATAACAATTTAGGCTTTTTCTACTGTGCTCCTCACTTTTTCCTGAGTCCTTACTGACAGAGTCTTTAGCATCATATTTCTACCAACAGACTGTTCTAGGCAATCCAGACTTTTCCTGTCACATGTCTTAAAATTCTTCTAGCTTCTGTTCATTAGTCAATTCCAAAGCCACTTTTACTTTTAGGTATTTGTTACAGCAACTCCCCACTTCCAGGTCATAAAAATCTGTATTAGTTTTACTATATCTGCTATAACAAATTACCAAAAATGTAACAGTTTAAAACAACAGAATGTATTCTTGCACAATTCTGAAGACCAAAAGTCCGAAGTCAGTATCACTGAGGTAGGAGTCGGGCCACGCTCCCATTGGAGGCTCTAGAGGAGAATCCATTCCTTGTCTCTCCCAACTTCTGGTGGTTACCAGCATTTGTTAGCTTGTGGCTGCATCGTTCCACTCTCTGCCTCTGTGAACACACTGCCTTCTTTCTCCTTCCTTTGTGATTGCATCTACAGGCCACCCAGATAATTTCCCATCTCAAGATTCTTATCCATGTCTTCAAAGCCCTGTTTGGCTTAATAAGGCAACATTCACAGGTTTCAGGGATTAGAATTAGAATATTTGGAGGGAGGGTTAAGAGAACATTATTCAACCTACCACAATCTGCTGTTGTAGAATAGCCTTAACCATCCATTCATTGCATAATTTCTCTTGTTCCCAGTTATTTGTCTTAGGAAGTCTTTCCTGTTTCCAGATCCCACTGAGAAGATCCTGGCCCTCATATGTAAAATTCAGGCAGTTGGTTTTCATTCTTGCAAAATAATGATGCTGAGAAGTCTGGCGTGAATTTCAAATGAAGCAAGGCCTCTGAATAAAACAGGTAAACTCAAGAAATCTCTTCACCACTGCCTCTGTGATATTCAGGGTGCCAGTTTTGGGATGAGAACAGCAACAATAATATAGAAAAGGTATAGTGTTGTGTTTCCTGGTTTAATGACGGATGTTATATGGCAATTAATTTTCCTAAGATTGTTTATCCTATCTGCCTCTTCTAGATTACCCTTGAATTCTAAAGGGACACATATATTGTATGTTACAAAATTCTTAGGATTTCAGCAGGAAGCTTTTATGTGTTTATTTATAATTATAAAATACTTAAATTCAAACCTATTTCATGAATAAAGCAGCACTTAGGGTCAGGGATTTAGAATGTAGAATAAAACCAAGCCAGCTAGGTTTTATTTTTAATTATATAATAGGCTATTTCATTTGGGCTTGTAACAAATAATTTTTAAAAAATCTGTTTCTGAAAGTAACTCTTAAATCCATGGCAAAAATTTAAGAAATAGTGTGATACAGTAAAATCACAAAACATAAAATATGTGCACCAAAAATGTTCTGAGTGGCATTCAAGGTACTGAATAGAAACAATTACAGCATGTAAGTTTTCAGATTTACAGATAACACCCCAAAATTCTAGCCATAGACCCAAGTAAACATGGAGTGCTTGAACTGATCCCTTGTTAATGAGACTTTTCTAGGTGGTAAGAAGTAATTAAAGAGAAAAGGAAAAAAAATTCTCATACAAATATAAAATTACTATAGCTCAAAGGTTTTATTTAAGTCATTAAGTAGCAAGTCAATCAGTAAGAAGGTAACACCAGTTCAAAGGGGATTTCAAAGAACACACAGAAGCAGACAATCCAGGAAGTGAAATGAATTAACTTAGAGCTGCAGAACTAGTAAATATCCAGAGCAGAATAATCAATGGTATTCCAAAGAATAATAAGCCTTTTCATTTCTATGGACAAGAATCATTTGGATTCTTATTAGTTTCTTTTTTAATATATTTTATTGACTATGCTATTACAGTTGTCCCATTTCCCCCCCTTTATTCCCCTTCCCACCAACATTCCCCTACCCCGTAGTTCATGTCCATGGGTCGTACATGTAAGTTCTCTGGCTTCTACATTTCCTGTACTATTCTTACTGGTTTCTTACAACTCACAACGTTGTAAAATAGCGCAGAGACAAGGAAAGATGCAGGCCCCCACAGAAACTGAAATTCAGAGAGGTGCACTAAACAGAACAGCCATCTTCTCTGCCTATGTCAGAGAGTTTCCAGTTTTTCCTGACAAGGAGGGAAAATTCCTGACAACTTTTCCTGCATTTCAGGGCTCTTAACAGTTTACCGCCAAACATATTGTTATGAGTCAGAGCACACTCTAGACTACAGAGTGTCCACTCACAAGCCACACTCTCCAAAGGATAAACTGGAGGAAGTGGTTGGCCCTACCCCACTCAAAAGATGGCCGTTACTCAGACACATCCGCAAATCCCAAAAAGCCGGGGCATGAAGACACTGCCCCAAGTAACAAAATGATGGAATTCCCTGAAAATGTTACACTGTAAATATGTGGGAACCAGGAAACAACTCAAAGAGTAATAGAGAAGAATTACTCCTCAACACCAAACACTTACGGAAGACTACCCAACAGAAATCATGGTACACCACTCACAAACACACACACACACATGCTCACATGCTAACCAATAAAGGTGTAGGCACCAACCCTCAAGTAACAGAAATTCAAATTGTGTTATCCTATGCCTGAAACACCAAATGTCGGGATACACCCAAATAAATACTGGATGCCCACAGTACCCCCTGACAAAAACTCTCTCCTTGACCAGTCTTTCCTCTGGCTCCTCTGAACTCTCTTCTGGATGAATCCTTGACTTTCGGGCTTCCGTGTTCATCTTCGCATCACCCAGTTTTAGCAAGAATCCTGTCATAATTGGTTTAGCAGAATTCCCACTTACCCCTGGTGTTTCCTCTCAGTAATTTTCCATCCACTGACATTCACCCTGCTCCTTGCCTACGCATCTCCGCTTGTCTATGCTATACAGTAACTGAGCCCAGTTCTGCACTGAGATCTCTTTTCCCTGTTGCAATAGTTCCTGAATAAAATCTGTTTTTACCACTTGAACTACTGACCAGCTCTGGTTTTCTCTGAAACTCCCAAATACAAAGGTCATTTACACTATGAAAGACACACAGTACTCAGGGAAAACCTGGGTGTCATCTCCCAATTATGACAGTTGTTATGGTTTAACTACATATAGACTAGAAATGTTTCAAATAAAGCATGTATATAAAAGTAATACGCATATATAGATAGATATCTTGACATACTGACAATATTCATATATTGTTTGTATATATTGACATGAATATATATCATATATAATGATTTATACATATAGCAATATATAGGGTTTTATAGATTAACATTAGTATATATCAGCCTTTACTATGTGGCACTTAATTATTAAACAAGTACTACGGCCTAAGCACAATGGGGAAAATTTAAAATAAATATAACACATAGTCCTTGCACTCAATAAGTTTACGATTTTGTTGCAATAGATAGGACACAAACACACGACATATAATTTTAGAAGGAACTATAAAGATTAAGGGCCCCAATTTAAAACAGTGTCATCACAAGTCAGTGTGCAAGTAAAAACTATCTGGGGAAAATTACCAATAAAAATCCCTTAAACTCTCCCATAAAGTACGACACTGCACCACTTCTCAACAGAGTCATCGCAGCCAATTCTGCCTGGAGCCCTCTGTCAGACACTCAGCACCCAAATGGCTTGCATCTTAGAGGCCCTGTTTTCTAGAAAACTAAGTAAAATGTGCCTGATGTGACCTCCCATGATTATATTTCAGAGTCAGAAGAACTGCTGTGAGCTGGAACTGCTCCGAAAGACAGGCACAGTTTGCGAACTGTTCCTAGCGCTTGCCAGTTCCTTCATAAACGGTAGGCTTGACAGGGTGCAATAAAGAGTAAGATCGAGCCTGGAGATAACATGCCTACAGATACTCGGCAAAATATGTTAGCCTCAGGATGGGTAGAGAAGTGAGTGAGCGAGTTAGCCAATGAAAAATCGAACAAAGGCACAAAGCTGCCTGGCCTTCTGTACTCTGAGATTTGTTCAGGTCAGTGGCCCACCAATGAAAACATCGGCTCCCTGGTGCTTCCTGCCTATCCTCTTCGGTCAATTAAGAGGTGACCAAAGTTCATTATAAAGACCCTGACCACAGTTCTAGTACAGAATCAAAAGCAGTAGAGGTGGGAGGAGACCTCTGGCCTCAATAAAGAAAAAAACTGCTGATACCTAAGAGAAGAGACACGCAGAGAAGGGACAAAAAGAAGCCAATGTAATTTCTTTCCTTTATATAAGGCTCCTTCTCTTTGAATATTTATGTGAAATGTTGAGAACAGCATAGTCTTGTATATGATGAGACTGCAGTTCGTTCGGGGAAAAGGTCCTCAAATGTACGTGCTCAGCAAAGTGCTGGCACCCTTATTTGAGAACGCGAGACAGTAAGCAGGAAGACGGTAGAGATCCTGAGACTACAGTGAACAGCACCAATATTTCAACCCTAATTCCAGTGAGTGAGCGTACTCATCCTGCTATGTGGGAAGGTCAAAAGCGTGAGAATACTTAATGCAGGCACGTATGCAACTTATAATAAAAATTTCCTTAGCCTACATTATCAAGTACACAGCACAGTAGTGCTGGGCAGAAATATTTATATTCTGATTTTTCTTTTAGAAAAGGAACCCGAAGTTACCATGGGAACCTAGGGCTAAGTAATATGTTATCTGGTCTATTTATGACACATCCTTTTCTCTACATTTGTAGACACTACTGCTTTTTAGAAATCATTTTGATAAAGTTCATGTTTTAAACCTGAGTTCTGTGTCTGTTTTTGTAAATAACATCTTAGAGTTACTCAGTTCAATTTTGTAATTCAGTAGGTATATATTTACTGAGCACCTCCCACAGGCCACCGTGAAGGTGCTAGGGATACGCCAGTGAACAAAAGAGCACTGCTCTCGTGGGGCTTACATTTTAGTGGGAATGAAAGTGCCCAGAGTTTCTTGGAAAGACCCAGTTAAGACCATTCTTCTATGGCTCTCAACAGGTTTGTAAAGGGGCAGGTGGTGAACTGGGAACCACAGACCTGGATCCCAAGCTCACCTCTGCCAGGGCTAAACTGAAGACCCTGAGCAACTGAACTAACTCTCCGCATCTTAAACTTAAGAAGATTCCTCTTAATCTTTAGAAGAGGACTCTATGCTTGTGGTGTTATAGGCGGTATCTCATATTTTCATTGTTCTGGATTAAGGGAAACCAACCACTTCCTGCATTGCCATGCACTGTCAGAGAAGGTTTCAAAAAAGAGCATTCTAAAAAAAGTCTACCCATGAAGAAACGAAGTGGTTTTTCTCGAGAGGTCTGCTGCTAGACCATCTATAATATCAATATTATAAATATTCATTTGAAAACTCTCGTGGAGGAGACAGGAAAATGTATGCTCTTGTATGAAAATATCTCTAAACACATGCAATCATTATTTTATTATCTAATAATATTTAAACTTTCTGAATTAAATATATTTACCTCTGCTTCCTACAAACCTGCAAAGGAGTGGAGTTTCAAAAGGGAGCAGAGAGTAAAAGAATAAAATTGTTATGAGATGACAAAAATAAAGAGAGTAGAAATGAAAATGGTAATAGATGTAGGTGTTGCCAATTTCGGGGGAGACAGAAAGCGTAAGGGAGCTTTACTGACTTACCAAAGCAAGAAAATCTGAGCAGTGAGGACTAAATAGGTAGATGTTGACAAGAAAGCTGATTTGAGCTTCAGACATTCTCAGAACTGAAGGCTCCATATATCTCAGAAAGCAAAGAAAAACTACAAACAGAAAGACTCACTGAAAATGTGTTTGAGAATGTAGACCCTTCCAGCTCCCTTCCACATGATGGCAAGAGACAAGAATTATTTCTTCTAGTAAAATAGAAAAAGGGACATTACATATTCAGGGACATCAAGGGCAGCAAACAGAAGAAAAGAATCTTACTGAAAACAGAGGACATGTAAACAGCTATGTCCCAAATGATGAAATCCGCCTCAGGGACACTTCCCTATCCACACTGACACCTAAGCCCAGCTAACCCCAACACCACTGCCCTTTCCACTTAACCCACGGCCCCCAAAGTCTAGTAGAGCCACTTCCTGCTCTCCCAAAGGAGCCCTCCTCAGTGGATGTCACACCTCACATTAGAACGGATACCCACATCATTTCAGCTGATTCTTACATCTGCTTACCCTAGAACGGAGATTAGGCATCATGTAAGCTTCATCCACCACACAACAATGATTTTGTTACTAATAATAACACTAACACCCTGGCCAGGTAGCTCAGTTGGTTAGAGCATCCTCCCAATACACCAAGATTGTGGGTTTGACCCCAGCACATAAAAGAATTAACAAATACATAAATATGTGGAAAAACAAATCGATGTCTATCTCTCTCTCCCCTTTCTCTCTCTAAAATCAGTAAATAAAATTTAAAAATAACACTAATACCTGCAGAGCCTATAAGCTTTCCAAAATAATTTTCATAACATTACCCCACTTGAACGGACCCACAGCACCACCGTGCGCAGTAGGCAAGCATCTTGCCTCCATCCGTCCTCGTGGCCACTGCCCTGTTTCCATCACGACCTTCTGCTGCCTGACGACAGCCACCAGCAGCCTCACTGGTGAGCCGCTTCTGCCCTTGCCCATATCTGTGACACTGCAGCCGGCTGTAACTATGTCATCCCTGCTCAAAATCCTGTAGCAACAACCAGTTGACCTGAGGATAAAGTCCGTAATCTTAGCACAGCATGAAAGACCTTTCTTCATTCATTCTCCATCTGCTTCTCCAACTTTTATCTCTCAACCTCTTCACTTAAGAACTATTGAAACCATATTGTTATACTCTTCCTGGCCCCCAGGCCCTGACTTGTTCTCTGCCTGGAAGCTGTCTCTGCTCATACCTGTAACGGTAAGAGGAAATCAGTATCATAGTAAAGCACTGGGTGGCAGGATCTCCTTCAGGCCACCCTGACACTGGCAGGACGAGAGTGTACATTGAGGTGCCCCATCCTCTTCTGTACCTGGCTTACAACTAAACAGCCTCCTCCTCACACACGAGAGGTGGCCCCAGCCGCACACCCAAGGTCTGTCGGTGCCCCTCCCACAATAACACATTCTGCATTCAGGAGGGTGGACCTGGGAAAAGCCCATGAAGGCCTAGGAAGCAGACCTGGACCTTTTAGGAATGTAATCCCAAAGCCGTGTTACCCAGAGTGTGGTATAAAAGGCTGTGGGGGAGGGGGACAGGACACCCAGGCGGGCACATCTCCTCGGCCGGCAGAGTGTGAGGCAGGAGGAGGAACACAGCTGGAGAGGAACCAGAGTGGGGGCCCTCCACAGCAGAAACCAAGGCGAGTACCTCTCTGTCTTGGATAACAACATCCAAACTGAAGTACAGCAAAAAGACATTTACCACTTCACGAGAGAACTTCCTGCGAGGAGGCAGGCGATAGCACAGAAGAGAAGATCCAGAGCATAAGTGCTGTACAAGTGGCAGGCACAAGGAGCCTGCCACAAAGCAGACAAAACAAAGTGGGAAAGATCCAATGGGAGAAAGAGAACAAGAATTCTGCTGACAACACATTTTGCTGATTTCAGGTTGGCTCAGGGAAGGGCAAACCCATCTGAATGCAGTGAAGCCACTGGCAGAGTTCAGACAGAAAAGATTGAGAACAATACAATTTAAATTCAAAAGCTAACAATCGTCAATGCTGCCACTTCGAATTGAGCTTTCCTGAGTGTCTACAGAAATTTCAGAGGGGTAAGTGGCTCTGAACATTCTGACATCAAATGATCTTTTTGCTTGTTAGACCCTGGGAGCTAATGATAAACCTTAAAACTTTAGAAGCAAAAATCAGAATAGAGCCCTGGCTGGTGTAGCTCAGTGGATTGAGCGCGGGCTGGGAACCAGAGGGTCCCGGTTCGATTCCCCGTCAGGGCACATGCCTGGGTTGCAGGCCAGGTCCCCGTGAGGGCCATGTGAGAGGCAACCATACATTGCTGTTTCTCTCCCTCTCTGTCTCGCTCCCTTCCCCTCTCTCTAAAAATAAATAAAATCTTTAAAAAAAAAAATCAAAAAAAAAAAAATCAGAATAGAAAAGGAAGCTTTCCCACCCCTCTCTGAAGTCCACCGGAAGCAGATTAGGCCAGCGATAGGTCCTCTCACCAATCCAATCCCTCAGACCCGTCTCACCTCCCCACCGCCTGGAGAACCAATGACCTCAAGGAAATCTAAAACTAAATCTTCACAAACTACTTGCTACAAAATCTTTATTTTCTACCATAAACCTAATCACTGTTTAGCTTTGTCTTTTTTCTTCATATGTTGGTTTTAAAAAAATATTTAATATTTTTTTCTGATTACACAAGAGTACATGTTCAGTGTGAAAAGTTTAGAAAATATGGAAACACAAAATCTGTTAAAATGTCAGTCATATTTTTAAGTACATTTATTTTTTAAATTGAGATAGCATTTCTGTTACCAAGTTTTGTTTCTTTTTTTAATTGTTGTTCAATTACAATTGTCCCAATTTTCCTCCCATGGCCTGCCCTGCCCCACCCACCTGACCCCGGCTCCCATAGTCAGTCTCCACACCGTTGTCCATGTCCATGGGTCATTCATACTTGTTCTTTAACTAGGCCCTTCCCTGCTTTCCTCCCTTATCCCCCACCCCCTCCCCTCTGGTCACAGTCTGTTCCTTGTTTATATGCCTCTGGTTCTATTTTGCTCATTTGTTTATTTTGTTGAATTAGGCTCCACATATAGATGAGATCATATGATATTTGTCTTTCACCACCTGGCTTATTTCACTTAGCATAATGCTCTCCAGTACCATCCATGCTGCCACAAAGGGTCGGAGTTTATTCTTCCTTTCTGCTGCGTAGTGTTCCACTGTGTAAATGTACCAGTTTTTTGATCCACTCATTTACTGATGGGCACTTAGGCTGTTTCCAGCACTTGGCTATTGTAAATAACTCTGTTAAGAATATAGAGGTGCACAGGTTCATTTGAATTGGTGTTTCAGGATTCTTAGGGTATAATCCCAGCAATGGAATCACTGGATTAAAAAGCAATTCATTTTTAGTTTTTTGAGGAAATTCCATACTGCTTTCCACAGTGGCTTCACCAGTCTGCATTCCCACCAGCAGTGCACTATGGTTTGCTTTTCTCTGCATCCTTGTCAGCACTTGTTGTTTGTTGATTTGTTAATGACGACCATTCTGATTGGTGTGAGGTGGTATCTCATTGTGGTTTTAATTTGCATCTCTCTGATGGCTAGTGATGCTGAGTATCCTTTCATATGTCTCTGGGCCCTCTGTATGTTCCCCTTGGAGAAGTGTCTGTTCAGCTCCTTTGCCCTTTTTTAATTAGATTGTCTTCATAGCGTTGAGTTTATATATTTTGTTTGAGGCATCACTGGCAAATATGTTCTCCCACATGGTTGGTTCCCTTTCCATTTTGATAATGTTTTCTTTTAGCCGTGGAGAAGCTTTTTAATTTGATGTAGTCCCATTTGTTTATTCTTTCCTTTATTTTCCTTGCCCTAGAGGAAGTATTGGTGAAAATATTGCTGTGTGGATATCTGAAATTTTACTGCCTATGTTTCCCTTTCTGACTTTTATGGTGTTGTGGCTTATGTTTAAGGTCATTATCCATTTTGAGTTTACTCTGGTATATGGTATAAGTTGGTGATCGAGTTTCATTGTCTTGCATGTACCATTCCAGCTCTTCTAGCACCATTTGTTGAAGAGGTATTTTTACTCCATTTTATGCTTCTGCCCCCTTTGTCGAATATTAATCGATCATAAAGACTTGGGTTTATTTCTGGGCTCTGTTCAGTTCCATCAGTCTATGTATCTGTTCTTATGCCAGTACCAGACTATTTTCATTACAGTGGCCTTGTAGTATAGTTTGATGTCAGGTATTGTGATCCTTCCTACTTTCTTCTTCTTCCTCAAGATTGCTGCAGCTATTCAGGGTCTTTTTTGGTTCCATATAAATTTTTGAAATATTGTTCTAAATCTGTGAAATATGTCATTGGTATTTGAATGGGGGTTGTGTTGAATCTATAGATTGCTTGAGATAGTATGGACATTTTAACGATTGTTGATTCTTCCAATACATGAACATGGTCTATGCTTCCATTTGTTTGTGTCTTCCTTAATTACTTTCTTCAGTGTTGTGTAGTTTTCTAAGTATAGGTCTTTTGCCTCTTTGGTTAAGTTTATTCCTAGTTACTTTATTTTTTTGTTGCTATGGTAAATGGGATTTTTTCCCTAGTTTCTGGCCTCATAAAAAGAGTTCGGGAGTCTTTCCTCTTGAATTTTTTGGAATAGTTTGAGAAGGGTAGGAATTAGCTCTCCCCTAAATGTTTAGTAAAATTTGCCTGTGAAGCCATCCAGTCCAGGGTTTTTTTGTGCTGGGAATTATTTGATTACTGCTTCAATTTCACCAGCTGATATTGGTCTATTCAGGCTTTCTGCTTTTTCTTGACTCAGTTTTAGATGGTTATATGTTTCTAGATATTTATCCATTTCACCCAGGTTTTCAAATTTCTTGGCATATTTGTTGTTCATAGTAATTTCTTATGATTCTTTGTATTTCTGCGGTATCAGTTGTAATTTCTTCTCTTTCATTTCTGATTTTCTTTATTTGGGGCCTTTCTCTTTTTTCTTGATGAGTCTGGTTTAACCATGTTCTGGTTTAACCATAAAGGCTTGTCAATTTTGTTTATCTCTTCAGAGAACCAGCTCCTGTATTTATTGATCCTCTGAAATGATCTTTTTGTCTCTATGCCATTTAATTCCGTTCTGAGCTTGATTATTTCCATCCTTCTACTTGCTCTGAGCTTTGAGCTTTGTTTGTTGTTGCTCCTCTAGTTCTTGTAGATATAGGGTTAGGTTGTTTATTATATTATCAAGTTTTTATTATGAAAGTAATAAACAAATACTCTATAAAAACTAGAAAATACAGATAAGGATGAATTTTCTTTCTGAAGCTATCTCTTGATTAATATTTTTTATTATTTTACTTATTTATTTTTAGATAGAGTGGAAGGGAAGGAGAAAGAGAGGGAAAGAAACATCAATTTGTGGTTGCCTCTCATGTGCCCCTTACCGGGGACCTGGCCTGCAACCCAGGCATGTGCCCTGACTGGGAATCGACCCAGCAACCCTTTGGTTCACAGGCCAGTGCTCAGTCCACTGAACCACACCAGCCAGGGCTTGATTAATATTTTTAAAATCAATATACAACATAGTTACTCCAAACAAAAAAATAAAACATTTTTATCTTCACAAAATATAATACTCTTCCCTGCACCTAGGGATGAATTAAGACAAAAAATAAAAGGCACACTGGTTAAAATTATAAAGCCATATGTTTTACTCTTTCTCTCAATAGTATGCACAACTTTTCTTGCTAGAAATATAAATATTTTCTCAGTGCTCTCTCACTACCTTCTCATGATCCAGCTCAGAAGTGTTAAGAGGACAGATTATTTATAGTCTAAGAAAAAACTGAGATGAACTTGATTCTACTCCCACATCTATGAGTCTCAATTTTCTTGCCTATCAAAGTAATAAAATTATAATATCTTCTCTCCTTATCTTGTAGGACTAAAAGAATAAATTAACTGAAATCACTGTACAAATATGAGATGATCATTCAGACACAAGATATGGTAATATTTAGGTCTGTTGCCCAGGAAAATCTTATTGGATTATTATATTTCAGGCCACATACTTACTAGGTACTAGAAAATAAGGTCTGTAACCTCTTTCGCTCATTGCAGTTTACAAAGATGTTTCACTTAACACTTTCTTGTTTGATCTTCATGGCAACAATGTGTGGGAGGTAGTACCTCATTTCCTCAATTCTAAGATGCAAATTCGAAGATTTATGAAATTCATACCAAAAGAAACTTGCCACTGGCTGTGCAGAATGATGTCATTGTCCCAGCCTGTGTCTCTCAAAACTTAACAATAGGTCAATTATCCATTCATTTGATTATCACTTCAGTTGAGTTATTTGTATCCCAAGAGTTGAATTTTAGTTTTATTTGCTACTTACAATGTCTAAAAAAAAAAAAAATTGGCACGATACAATGATGTGGCAAGAAACCAAAAGCGAATGTGTACAAAACGCACCTCTCTCACAAGCAGTAATGCAATTAGAGCAGAGAAGTCCAAATTCCCGAAGAACAGCCCACAGAAGTGAAAAGCTAGAAGCGAACTACTTCATGCATCTTGCAGGACTGTCACCCAGATATTATCTACCAAACACTTCTCAGTAACTCCAGACGGTGTTTAATTACAAGTGACAAAACTATGAATGTAACCTAGTAGAAAAATATATTTTAGGGATATTTATAAAACAAGGCTCAAACCACTTACATAAGAAAATACATATTTTAAAATATTGAAGCAATAGGAAATGTAAGAACACAGTCCAGCCTTAACTATGTGACACTCTTAAGAATAATTGATTAAATATATAGAGTTGAACCTTGAACAATGTGGGTTGGAGCTGCGCCAGTCCGCTTACTTGCAGAATATTTTCAATAACTTTACAGTCAGCTTTTCGTATCCCCTAGTTTTCCCATCTGCAGATCCAGCCAGTCACAGATAGAAAACAGTATTTGCTATCGATGGTTGGGAATCTGCAGATGAGGAGGCAGACTGTAGGGATTGCTCCATGCCATTTTGCATGAGGGACTTGAGCATCTGCGGATTTTGGTACACACAAGGCAGTCCTGGAACCAGTCCCCTGTGGATACCAAGGGAGGACTATGGTTAAGTTTTTGAGTAGTCAAAAGTTAAACAAAATTTAAGACTGCCTGAGGGTCAGAACCCCTTGACCCCAGGTTATTCAAAGGTCAACTGTAAACCCTGTTGAGCCAGGGAAAGAGGCAACAAAAGAGAAGAAGTGTGGGTAGTGACTAAAGCCAGAAGGCAGAGAGAATGAAAGAGGACGAGCAGAACAATAAAAGAGAAAACCTGCAGAGATCGGTGTCACGGAAGGCAACACCGAGGTTGTGTCAGGCCAATACGAACCAGGACCCTGAGCCAGGGTGAAAAAAGAATCATGTCACCCAATCCCAGGAAGTGGGGACAGAGGTCATTCAGAAGGAGGTTTAGATATTTCAAATGCAGGCGCAGACTCAGTCATGGACATTGATATTAAAGAAGAATGATATATGATTAAGTAGTTGCATTTATATTATTGTTGGTTGGAAAAAATTATTGTGCATTTAACACAATGAAGAGTTCTTCCACCCTTTGAAAAAAGTCAATAAAACTGTGCGTTTTAAACTAAATGGTGCTTTATAGTTGGGGAAATACAGTATTGTGACTCAAGATTTCTGAGATCCAGCAGCATGTGTAAGGCAGAGCTAGAAGGCAGAAATAGCACAAGTAAAATGCTGCCTTCACCATCTCACAACTACTAATGTTAGCAATTTCTTTATTAATATGTATTACAGGGACTCCTTTTTTTACTTGCTTTTAGTACTTAGCACTTCCTGTCTCAGCTGGATCCCACCCCTTTCAGCAAGCTTTTTGTATTGCACTTCTTTTTCATCAGCTCACTTTCCCCTTCTGCTCACACTTCTAAAATTCACACTAACATTTTCAAGCCATACACTGAAGCTCAGTGCCTTTGCTCCCAGCATATCACCGTGCATTCTACCACAACAGAAAATAAAAGCTCTCCAGGCACAAATTTCCTCAAATTGTCTTCCTCCTTCTGTGTGCGAGTCTGTGTGGGCACAAACTTACGGGCTTGCCTTCTTCCCTTGGGTCTCATGTAACAATGCCTCCTTCCTACTTTACAAAATGAGTATCTCTGACGGTTCTTCAAACCCATCCTCTCCTCAAACTTGTGCTGTTAATTATTCCGCTTCTCCCTTGCTTCCGTTATGCCTCTCTCTCCCTTCTGGCTCTCCTCTCAGCCTATAAATTAGTCATGTCTCTTCCATTATTAAAAAAAAAAGAAATCTCTACTGACCTTTTGTGTTGGCAACTCATCATTTGCTCCTCAAATCTGTTCTCCACCCTTATTTGCCCCAAGTGTAGCCCAGAGAGGCTGACCTCTCTAGACCATATCGCTCAAGTTCCTTTGTCCTCTGGATTCTGGTCATGTTCATCCAATCGGACTCACTGGCAGGAGCATGAACGGAAATAGTTTCTCCTTCCTACTTTCCACAGCCACTGAGCTCTCATAACACCACCTCCTGTTCCTTGCCCTTTCAGGGTCTGAGTGCTAACACCCTCCTGATCTGTTCCCTTAAAATCAGTCCACTACTCCATAAAAAGTTTCTTTATTAAATATGGTTCAGTTGAACTTTTTGTGTGGGCTGTTTCCTGCTGGGACTCCGACTGCTACATTTCATGTCCCCCTCCAGCTCCTTTCCATTTCTTGCGAGCCATGCTTCCTGAAAGGAAAGTCTGTACTCAGGCCTAGAGGGTTATTGTGCTAAGTGAAATAAGTCAGACAGAAAAAGACAGATACCACATGATCTCACTTATATGTGAAATCTAAAATACAGAATAAATGAATAAGCAGAACAGAAACAGACTCATGGACACAGATGGGCAGGGAGGTGGGGGGCTGGGTGAAAAAGATGAAGGGAATATGAAGTACAAATCACCAAACAGTCACAATGATGTCAAATACAGTAAAGGGAATATAGTCAAAAGTATTGCAATAACCAAGTATGGTGTCAGGTGGGTACTAGAATTATCAGGAAATCATCTTGCAAATTATGTCTAACTGCTATGCTGTACACCTAAAAACAATATAAGATTGAATGTCAACTGCAACTGAAACATAACTTTTGTTAAAGAAGAGACTTGTACACTCACTATCTCCCATTATTGTCCCATTATTGTCTCTCACTTACCTCTTTGCTCAGTATGATCTGGCTTCTGCCCCACAAGAATCCACTAAACTTATCTCTCAAGTAGGGTATTAGGGCCATTTATGGTCTGGCCCTGTCTGCCATGAAGCCATGCGCTCCAGCCATAACAAGAGCCCCTACTTTCCACAGGCTTCTTACAGGTTTCCGTTCACTTGGAGAGCCCCCTCTGCTTTGACACCTAGTGAACCCCTAGTCACTGTACAAGCCACAACTCAGGAAGCACCTCCTTCTAGGGTTTATTCTCTTATTCACCCATCCTCCACCCCCCAGAATTCACTGTTTCCCATTTGCACCCCCAGCTCCTGTGTATAACTCTGGCATTCGTCACATTATATCACTGTGATTTACCTGCAACCCCACCAAATGGTTATCACTCCCAGAAAAGAATAACCCCCAAGTCCCCAGAAAACAGATTTTGAGGCAAAGGCTTATGTGATAGCACTTTGTTGAGAAAGCAATTCCAGGGAAGAAGGAGCAAGACAGGAAAGGAGAGGAGGGCAATCTTAAGAGAGTGTGTCACTGAGCTGGCCACAGTTTCCTTAGGAAGTGAATGCTCAGGCTTTCTGAATGTCTTCAGAAAGGCAGTATAAAGCTATTGCATCTCCTATGCCCAGTCCAGAAGTAGTAGAAAAGAAGAATTTATCCACTGACTCCCTTTTCTCATTGGTCAAAGTTCAGCCACCTGGGATGGTAACTCCCCACAACTTGCAGGTTGCACATATGTGAGTGCTGAGCGGATCCCACTGTGTTTTAGTGGCAACAGGGAAACCTTAGGGCTTCAGGCAAGAGGCATGAGCAGGAAGATGCTGTTGGGTTCCTCCTTCAAGCAAAATGAGGGACTGCTGCTGAGGCAAGGCAGCCACAACTTTGGGAAAAGCAGAAGCTGGCTCTGGTCAGTCACCAAGATAAGTGTACAGATCTGAAGCGATACATAAACTGAATGTGGTCCAAGAACTTATTATAGTCACATATAACTTAATGATGGGGATATGCTCTGAGAAATGTATTGTCAGGTGACTTCACTATTGAGCAAGCATCACAGAGTGCACTTACACAAACCTAGGTGGTATAGTACTACACACCCAGGTTGTGTGGTATAGCCTCATGCTCCTAGGCTACAAACTTGTACAGCATGTAGTACTGAATATTAATACTGTTGATCACAGTAACACAATGGTATCTGTGTAGCTAAACATATCTACAAAAGGTACAATAAAAATACTACATAAAAGATAAAAAAGGCACACCTGTATAGAGCACTTACCATGAATGGAGCTTCCAAGACTGGAAGTTGCTCTAGGTGATTCTGTGAGTAAGGGTGAGCGAACACGAAGGCCTGGGACACTACTGTCCACGACTGTAGACTTTATAAGCACTGTATACTTAGGCTACACTAAGTGCCAAACAACATAACATTAAATCAAGCCCAAGAAAAAAGCATGCAATCAAGAGACATGGTAAATCTGAAGTGTATGAGGCCGCTGTCACTGTAACACAACGTGGTATTTTATAGCAACCTTTTTTTCACATAAGTAAAAAGAGTACACTCCAAAATAACAATATAAAGCACAGTATAGCAAATACGCAAACCAGTAAGTCACCTGTTATCATTACCAAGTACTAGGCACTCTACATCATTGCATCGCTATGCTTTTGCATGACTGGTAGCACAGGTTTGCTTATATCAGCATCACCACAAACACGTGAGTAACTCACTGCACTGTAACCTAAGATAGCTACAAGACCACTGGTTGATAGAAATTCTTCAGCTCCATTATAATCTCATGAGACCACCCTCATATATGCAGTCCATCACTGACTGAAAGTTGTTACGTGGTACATGACTGTACAGTCCTGGAAAAATAATAGGCACTTAATATGTAATATTGATGAACTTAATAGCTGAGGAAGAATTTACACCTCTGTCCAATCAATTAATTTCAATTGATAAGTCCAAACCTCTCAATGGGTAAGTCCATTAAAGGCATAACTATCATAAATAGTACTAAGCTACCGCTAATGCTGAGGCTCAGAAGGAGAATTAACTTTCTAAAACTTTGATGGCAGGAGTCCAAAGTGTTGCAGGTAAGTTTAACTTTTTTATAATTCCTTCCTTGCCAGAGACAAGTCTAATACCCAAATCCAAGATGTTTTATCTATCAGTCAGTGTCTCTCAGTTGTCTGAGAGGGGCGCTCATCCTGCAGGGCTGTTCCCGCTCATCCCATCCAGACCAACCTTAGGGTTTAAATTTGGGGAGTATTGCCATTTGCTCTAAACCACTTTTTCTAATAGCAACATAATAGTTGTAGAAATGAATAATTAGAAAATAGATCATCCATTGGATCCAAATTCTACACCATATTCATAAAGGGCAACTAATTAAATACTCATACTTGCAAGCAGAGCAACCATTCTCTGAAGAACCAACGCAGCTCTCCAACATTCCAGTACGTTCATCTCCCACACTCACTTTTATATCCCTCACCAGTACCAGGTGAGCCCCAAATTATGTAACCGACACAAAAGAACAAAAGGAACTCCCACGGTCCTCTAGTACAAAGAAATCTAAATCTGTTGTGATTGCAGTTACCCAGCCACTTGCTTAAACTATGCAAATACAGGAGAATTATCAATTAGCTGTTTCAACCTTAAAGCAGAAAAACTAGCTTGTGTTCACAATTTATTCCAAGTACAATCATGTCTGTCAGAGTCTTTGATAATGATGAGTGAAAAATGTACATCCACATAACATTCGCACTTCTCATTTAGTTCAATCTCCTGCAGGAACCTATGGCTTGAAGGCATCTTCAAATGTCATCCATCCCCTCTCCAACAGGAAAGATGATATCAAAAAGATAAAAGTTTCCTGCAAAGAGGACATACAGATGGCCGATAAACATATGACAAGATGTTCAAGGTCACTAATCATCAGAGAAATGCAAATTAAAACCACAATGAGATATTATCTCACACCTGTCAGAATGGCTACCATCAATAAATCAACAAACAAGTGCTGGCAAGGATGTGGACAAAGGGGAACATTTTGCAGTGTTGGTGGGAATGCAGATTGAGGCAGCCACTGTGGAAAGCAGTATGGAGATCACTCAAAAAAATAAAAATGGATCTGCCTTTTGCCCCAGTGATGCCACTTCTGGGAGTATATCCAAAGGAATCTAAAACACTAATTCAAAAAAACATAAGCACTCCTATGTTCATTGCAGCATTATTTACAATCACCAAGATATGGAAGGAGCCCAAGTATCCATCGGTAGATGAATGGATAAAACAACTATGGGACATTTACACAATAAAATACTACTCAGCTATAAAAAAGAAGAAAATTTTACCTTTGTGACAGTATGGATGGATCTAGAGAACATTATGCTAGGTAAAATAAGCCAGTCAAAGAAAATTAAATACCATATGATTTCACTCATATGTAGAATCTAATGAACAAGTTGAACTAACAAGCAAAATAGAGACAGACTAATAGTTGGAGAACAGATGACAGCTATTCAATGGGGAGGTTAGAGGGTGGAGGGACTGAGCAAAAAGGAAAAACGACTCATGGACATGGACAACAGTGTGGTGATTGCAATGGGGAGGCAGTATAAGGGGACTAAATGGTAATGGAAAAAATACAATAAAAATAAAATAAAATTTAAGTATATTTTATTGATTATGCTATTACAGTTTTCCAAATATTTTCCCTTTATCCCCCCGCCCCCCCAACCCTCCAGCATTCCCCTCCTTTAGTTCATGTCAATGGGTTCTCTGTTTCCTATACCATTCTTAACCTCTGCCCATCTATTTTATGCCTACCAATTATGCTATTTTAAAAGATAGGAGTTTCCTTCAGAACCACCTTAAGGAGTCAGAGTTAGTCTCTTCCTTCTAATGCCAGGGGGCAGCACCCTACAGCAGGGCAGTGCCCAGGCCTAAGCAAGCTGAGCTTAGCGCCGACAACAGTCACTCCCCACAGGCTCCTGGCTGTCCCCCAGAGCTCCATCATTGGAGAACCCAAATTTCATCAAAATGAACTCAAAGGGGCATTCAAAATTCTTCTGTAGTACCACATCATTGAATTACATTCTGCTTTAATAAAGGCTTCACATTTTTCCATAATGGCCTATATTTGCATTCAATGTTAAGTATTTGACTCACAGATGATACTGTGGGAACCATCACCCTCTCAAAAATTAAATTTTAAAGTGAAGTTATCCCATAACACTTTTATTAAAATGCTTCTGACCCTGGCTGGTATAGCTCAGTGGATTGAGCACAGGCTACAAACCAAAGGGTTGCCTGTTCAATTCCCAGGGCACATGCGTGGGTTGCAGGCCAGGCCCCCAGTAGGAGGCGCATGAGAGGCAACCACACATTGATGTTTCTCTCCCTCTTATTCTCCTTCTCTTCCCCTCTTTCTAAAAATGAATAAATAAAATCTTTAAAAAAATGCTTCTGCTAAATCTTTGTTTTGATTTTCTTAGCACTGAATTTTAAGGTCACTGTTGAAAGAAACCATATATTTACCACTATGTTCTTGGTCACGTAATTTATCTTGTAACCAAGAGGCAAAATTATGTAGCTGATAAAAGTACAGGCCCGATTTGATTAATGGGTGCGGTGCCTAACATTTTGTCAACTGTAAAGTAGCGATAATAACAGTGTCATCACAGAACTGTGAAAATTAAATGTGTTAACATATGAAAAGTACTTAGGATGGTGCCTTGATCATAACAACGACTATGGAAGTATTGCCACTATTACAACAAAACAGTTTAAAGGCTGTTTTAAAAAGTCTGCCTGCATCAAAATGATAGCAACACATTGTTAGCTGATAGTTGGTGCACATCTCCCTTCCTCTGCAGAATCGAGGCAACCCAAGGAGAAGAATGCCGTCTCTCCCTTTATAAATCCCACAGAGCCTGCCACTGAGCCTGAAACTGCACACAACCCATCCACAGTGTGTGCTGTGTTGCATGAAACAGTGAGCCAAAATATATCCCACTGATCCAAAAAACAAAAATCTCTTCGAAGTGTGGCAGTGATTTCCACACGTGTGTAAACACGCAGTCCTGAGAATTTACACGTTTTGAGCACAGCTCCGTGTGATTCCTGTGTGAGCAAGTGTGGATCATGTCTGTGGGATGAGAATTCTCTAATAGGAATTTGGCAAAGGTGTATCTTAAAAAATTCTGGCTTGCTGATCCCTGAATAACCTGGTCGTGCTTTAACCTGGTTGTGTCTGCCACCGGATCTGAATCAACATCCCAATGCCTTGCTATGAGTAATCCTACCTATTCTGCTTAATCCCATGAATAATCAATCCAATGTAAATGTGTCTTAATGCCTCTAATAAAACCCCCGGCTAAACAACCCACGAGGTCTTTCTCCCCAAGATGGGGGATGGTGGAGGAGACCCGTGGCCGCCGGATTCCTTCCACCCGCGTGTCTCAGTGTGAGATGTATACATGCATTCGGTTACGGTCACCCACGGGTTTCGGCTGGGACGAGATCCCCACGGCATCGAAGTTTTAAGAAAACAAAGAGAAAACCTAAGTGAGTACATTTACTTTCTCTCGTGCACACCAGCGATTCAAGTAGGAACTCATTCAACTTAATGCAGTGTTATAAAACCATAAATAACTATAAATTAAAATCACAAAGACCCTTCATACATAAAAGAAAATGAACAAATGAAAGCTAACCCAGCTATTTTTGCAATTTTTCGTGAGTAACAAACCCAATAGACTGTATTTTTAAGTATGTAGTTTTAATCAATTTTAGCTTTATTTCTCTTTTAAATTATGCAGGCTATACGCTCTGGGCTCCAAGTATCTTTCTGTTTAGCCATAAGGAAGAGAATAAAATATGCACATATAAAACACATGCCCAGAGACAGAAGATTCTCGCACACTGGCTTCCGGCTACCTTGACTCATCATAACTTGGGACACTGTGAAGCAGACGGGCCAGCAGCGAGGGAGCTGATGAGGAGCAGTGGACTGTTTAATTCAGAGTCTTCTGAACAACTGTAAATGTAAACAAGCATACAAGAATAGACAGCCTGTTTTTAAAGAAACATTTACAGTAATTTAAAGTAATATTTTACCCCTTATACTTAATAAAAACAAACTGCCATGCCATTGCCAATGTTACTGCCACTTATGCAAAAGTGACTGACAAGAAATTCATGAGGCAGAGTTGATTTTCATTTTTAGTCCACACTCTATCCCCCGTGGCAGCCACCATTTCTGATGCTTCTTATCTGTGCCTTACTTCTTGGTCTCAAGTTTCAACAGGGTGTTCTGAGTTCTGCTCTTTAAACAGAGGTCCCACAGAGCAGAACATTTACAAATTTGAAATATAGAGAGAATAGCATGTCCTTATTGCTGTAGAACAAAATTATAAGCCTCCACAAACTTATTTCAGCCTTGGATAAAATTAAAAAAGAAACTCTAGGCCAAGATATTATTTTAAGAGATGCCACACAAAGAAATAATCTTGTAAATCTTAGTTCCATAAGAATCCAATGTATTAAATAGCTGTTATTCTTCTCAGGGAAATAAAAAATAGGTTAAAGATTATGTATTTTCCAAGGACCACTAGAGCCCAATGAACAAAGAACAAAGTTAGAGAACAAGTCAGGTGAGTCTTACTTCAATTAAATCTATGTACTTTGTAGCCCTCATCAAAAAATATTCCTGTCTTCAGTGTTTACAGAGAAAAAAGTTCCCCAACTGCTGACTACAAAGATTTAATATAATCTTCCTAGAATGTAACCTTTAACTTATATACAATGTATAAAAACCCTATCATCTCTCAACAGAAATGATGTTTGTTCTTTTCATCGGTAGGATAAATTTGCTGTAGAAAAGGAAATGTATTTGTCCGAGCTGAAAATAAATTCACTAGCACTCTGTGTATTAATTTATCAATATATGTAACCATAGATAGATTTATTTATAAACGTATCATATTAGACCTGCCATATATCATAATGGAAGGCAACGAGCACACAGTTAAGATACAGGCTAGGTGCTACAGAAGTCCTAAGGACTAGCAGAGTGCCTGCACATCGTTGGCACAGGGCAAACACTTGGTGAGTGACTGTATCAGGTGACTGGGAAAGAGCTGCTGATTCATTGTATGGCCCCCTGCTATTAAATAACTATGACGCTGCATCGCCGGTCAGGGACAGAACCGAGGCAAACACTTGAAGGCACAGTACTCCGAGTCTGATGTTTTGTCGAGTACCCCACACAGTCTCTCTTTCCAGGGAAACAGGTTCTGACCTTTAGATTTATTTTAAGTGATCATCACAATATATGTGTTTGGTGAGAAAAATTTATAGTCTTCTACTTTCAAAACACATGCATAAAATTCCTGATTATAAACGTACTTATATGCCTTGGCTGGTGTGGCTCAGTGGACTGAGTGCGGCCTATGAACCAAAGGGTCACCAGTTCCATTCCCAGTCAGGGCACATGCCTGGGTTGCAGGCCAGGTCCCCAGCAGGGTGCACGTGAGAGGCAACCACATACAGATGTTTCTCTCCCTCTCTTTCTCTCTCCTTTCCCCTCTCTCTAAAAATAAGTAAATAAAATCATAAATGTAATTATAAAATTATTGTTGATGGTTATGAAAATGTGTTCCAGCTGTTTTTTTTCTCTTATTTAAAAGCAAGCAAGAAATAAGCAATTCAGAGATGGTTTAGAGGTTCCATGAAGTCATGAGATTCCTTCTGTCTTTCTGCTTCATTCCTCTTGACTTCCATCCTCAAGGTCACCTCGTGATCCAAGGTTGCTGCTGAAGCTCCTGCCATTATGTTCACATGACAGAAAAGAACTGAAGAGAAAGATGACAGAAGTACACCCTCTCTTTTTAAAGAGCCTTCCTAGAAATCCCATCTGATACATCTATTTATATTTCATTTGCCAAAACTTGGTTTATGGCCACAAGAAGCAAAGAAGCCTGGCAAAGGGTCTTTTAAGTAAGCACGCTGCCGGGGTTTCTCTCACTAAGGATGGGGAAATAATGAACATTGGAAAAGAACTACCTCATATGCTTTTTGCAATGTGCAAATAAAAATAGTGTCATCAATGAAGAAAAGGGAAGTAAATTGCTGCCACAACAGGAAACTGACTGAAATAAGAATTAGTTTCTAATAAAAAAAAAAAATTCTAAAATCTAGTGTCCTAGATTTAGTTCAAGAATCTTCAGTCAGAATGTAATCCAAATAAAATGGAGATTTACCATAAGCTTTTACTCAAGAAAACCCACCTTATTTCCTAAGCTAAGTTTATGTCAAAAACTAGGAAAAGCAATTTTAAGTAAGCCCTTATAAATGCTCTTTTTCTTTCTCAGCACAGACTGTCTAATCACATAAAATGAAGGGGTGACATTCCTATCTGTGCTGCTATGGTGACAGAACTATATTATTCTTTAAAAAGTGTATCTAATGTCTTCCTTGATGTTTTGATCCAAAATAATTACAGAATGATAAACTTTGGAAATCCTACATCTATTTGAAAGCAGCACATGAAATCTTTTTAATTAAAGAGTATCATGGTCCTCTATCATCTTAAAAATGTCACAACTATAAAAACCACAAAGATTTGTTGAGAATAAAAATGAAATCCTATGAAATAAAGTGATTGGAACCCAGAACCAAGTTCACTTCACCACAAGGTGATCGCCTGCCATCACTGGGAATATAACAGTGAATGAGACATGGCCCCCTAGAACAAATGGAGGAATTCAAGAGATAATGAGGAATTTTGAAATTACTCCAAAACGGGGAAGAAAATAATGCATCTTGGTGATTAAAATAAGAGGACTCTAACAAATATTTGGAGGACAGCTAATTGGTTTACAAAAACAATCATGGATTTAATATTGTATCATAAAATTCAAACCATTTGCCCATCATTACAACTCCTCCATAATAAAAGCCCTCAAAACCTCCTCGAAATCCCACTTTTACAGAATGACAACATTCCAGTCTGACTGGTCTAATCAGAAACCTGTATCAGCACCACCTGCCCGTCAGCCCCCTCTGCTACGAAAAACTCATATCCCTCCTCTCCCCTCCCTTCTCTACTCCTCCCCTCCCTTCTCCACTCCTCCCCTCTCTCTCTCCACTCAGCTAAATTCCTCTTTTGTTGCAAACCCACTTAACACCTCCCTTCAATGGAATGTATCCTAAATCAAAATCTTTGATCTCCTTTAGCTTTTTCACCTGCAACCATTAATATGATTCCTCAGATTTCCTTTCTTATTACAAATCTTATCTTCCTGGCCAAATTCTAATCTCTTGTGGGAGCAGGAATTGTTTGCTATCTCTTTGCATCATCTGAGCCTAGAGTAACAGAGATGTTCAGTGAATGTTGACAACTTTGGTAATAATCATATGCCTTTACCCTATACACAGAGGGAAGGACAGGAGAGTCACCCTAGAAATGAGATATCCACAGGGGAAATGAGGAGACCACATTAGACAGTTGCAGATAAGCATAAAATATTCTCTTGAATTAAGAGGTATAATAATAGTAAATCAAATTCATTTATCAGGTGTTTTGAAATCCCAAGAGAAAAGCTATTACATTAGTATAAGGTCCTCATCAATCATCTTAGACGTTTAAACCATCATTTAAGCAAACATGAATAAAATGCTCATCCCTGAGGAATAGCTTCACTAATACATACACTTTTTAAAAATTGAACTAGTTAAATAATCTTTGTCTAAAATATGATGAAATTTCCTTTTAGGGCATCCTAATACCTTACCACAAGAAGGTCATTTCTAAGGAATTTCCCAGTCATCGATCTTGGGTGGTAGTTGGGGTGAAGGGTGGGCAGTTTTACTGCCCATACAGAAATAATAAAAGAAAAAAATGACTGGTGTCTCAGAAACTGGATAGGAGAATGTTGGTAAGAAAAAGTTGACTTCTCAGCTGATACTAAAAAGAAATCTGAGTTTTATAGACAGACTTAGTAGTCAGCCCTTAAATCATATCCTCCATGAACAAAGTAAGAAAGACGGGGCCCCATCCCCCTTTCATTCATTCATTCCTTCATTC
The DNA here is from genome assembly GCA_004026765.1 of Micronycteris hirsuta. Classification (NCBI taxonomy): domain Eukaryota; kingdom Metazoa; phylum Chordata; class Mammalia; order Chiroptera; family Phyllostomidae; genus Micronycteris; species Micronycteris hirsuta. The sequence continues at coordinate 11,197 of PVJI01004183.1, read as the reverse complement.
GGTCAGTCAGTCAGTCATCTAACATGCTAAGTACTACCATATCTGTTAGAATACCATGGGACGCATATAACAGAGAATACCTTGCCAAACTGGTTTAAGCAAGAAAACTGAATTATGCCATATAACACGAAGCCACCAAGATAAGAGACTCTTCAAAGTTGACTGATTCAGTGGCTCAAGGATGTTCTCCAGCATTCAGGTCCTATTTTTCCTTTCCATCAGGGATAGCTTTGTTCTTAAACTAGCCACAAGATGGTTGTAGTAGTTCTAAGTTTCAATTCCACACAACATACCATATTTTGCCATGCATAATGTGCACTTTTTTGCCCAGATTTTTTAGGGAAAAATAAGGATGCAAATTATTCATGCGTATAATGATTACACACCATGGGTATAATAATAGGCATAGTAATCCTGTGTATAATGCACACAAAAACGTGGGAGCACATTATAGACAGCAAAATACAGTAATATGCAGGAACAGAATAAAAACTTTTCTCTTCCAATTTCTCTAAGGAAAGTTCCCCTCACTTCTCACCACCCAGGACAGGATCATATCCTTTAATCACTAACTACGGAAAGAAGATCTCCATGATTGGTTTAGTTTGTTAGCAAACTGCTTATCTCTGCCATTGTAGAAGGAGTAGACAACACAAAAATGAGCAAGAGTTGCTGTGTTCCAACCCTATTTACAAAAACTGATGGATTTGGTTTTATGTAGGCAGCTGACTCCTAGTTTAGACTAACAGAAGGGATTCTTGCCGTTGTACTTAGAGTTATTTCCCCAGAAGTACATCGTAAACTCCTAAACAAAACTGAGGTAAAAACAAAAGAAGATGGAAGAGAGCGAATGGGTGTAGCAACCAGCAGGGTCTGCGACAAGCTCCCGTGTGCTCCATGCTAAGGCTGGCAATGTAACTAAGGCCAGGCTGCCTTGGTACCTTTTGTGATTCCTTTTCCTCTTCCAGGGACAAAAATAAAAATATAAAGTGACTTGGGAATGGGGGCAAGGGAAAGAGTATAAAATAAATAAGACTCAAGAAAAAGAATGCATTTTCTCTTTCTGATAGTTCATTGTTGTTTTTCAAGAATGGCATCAATTACTGAATATTGATTTTGTATCTCCCTATTCTGCCAAATTCACTTATTAAGTCGAGTAGATTTTTGGTGTGGTCTACAGGGTTTTCTATGTACACTATCATGTTGTCCGCAAATAATGACAGTTTTACTTCCTGCTTTCTGATTTGGATGCCTTTATTTCTTCTTCTTGTGTGATCACAGCATCTAGAACTTCCAGTCCTACGTTGAATTAGAGTGGTGAAAGCAGATACCCTTGGGTCGTTCCTAATCTTAAGCGAAATGCTTTTAGTTTTTGTCCATTGAGTATGATGTTGGCTGTAAGTTTTTTGTATATGGCCTTTATTATGTTGAGATATGCCCCCTCTGTTCCCACTTTGCTGAGTGTTTTTATCATAAATGGGTGCTGGATTACATCAAATGCTTTTTCTGCATCTATTGGTAAGATCATGTGATTTTTGTCTTTCATTTTGTTTATGTGGTGTATTACATTTATTGATTTGTGAATATAGTACCATCCTTGCATCCCTGGGATAAATCCCACATGATCATGGGGTATGACCTTTTTAATGTACTGCCAGATCCAGTTTGCCATTATGTTGTTAAGGATTTTAGCATCTATGCTCATCAGAGATATTGGCGTTCAGTTTTCTTTTTTTGTAGTGCTTTCCCTGATTTTGGATTAGGATAATAGTGGCCTAAGAAAAAAAGAGTTTAGGAGTCTTCCCTCTTCTTGAATTTTTTGGAATAGTTTAAGAAAGATAGGTGTTAGTTCCTCTTTGAATGTTTGGTAAAATTCATCTGTGAAGTCATCTAGTCCAGGGCTTTTGTGTGCTGGGAGTTTTTTGATTACTGCTTTAATTTTGGTAGCTGTTATTGGTCTATTCAGGTTTTCTGCTTCTTCTTAATTCAGCTTTGGAAGATTATATGTTTCTAGAAATTTACCCATTTTTCCCAGGTTTTCAAATTTCTTGGCATATAGTTATTCCTAGTAATTTCTTACAATCCTTTGTATTTTTGTGGTATCAGTTATTACTTCTCTTTCATTTCTGATTTTATTTATTTTGGCCATCTCTTATTTTCTTAGTAAGTCTGGTTAAAGACTTACTAAGAAAATTTTGTTTATCTTTTCAGAGAACCAGGTCTTGGATTTATTGATCCTTTGAATTGTTCTTTTAGTCTCTATGTCATTTCATTCTTCTCTGATCTTTGTTATTTCCTTCCTTCTACTTGCTCTGGGCTTTGTTTCTTGTTGTTCCTATAGTTCTTTTAGATGTAGGGTTAGGTGGTTTATTTCAGATTTTTCTGTCTTCTTTAGGTCGGCCTGTAGTGCTGTGCACTTCCCTCTCAGGACTGCCTTTGCTGTGTCCCACAGGTTTTGGGTTGTTGTGTGTTCATTTGATTCCAACTACTTTTTGATTTCTTCCTTGATCTCATTGTTAACCCATTCATTATTTAACGACATGTTATTCCAAAAAAAAAATCCCATTTGTCATAGCAACAAAAAAATAATCAAGTACCACCCTGGCTGGTGTAGCTCATTGGATTGAGTGCGGGCTGTGAACCAAAGGGTTGCCGATTCGATTCCCAGTCAGGGCACATGCCTGGGTTGCAGGCCAGGTCCCCAGTGGGGGCCACATGAGAGGCAACCACACATTGATGTTTCTCTCCCTCTCTTTCTCCCTCCCTTCCCTTCTGTCTAAAAATAAATAAATAAAATCTTTAAAAAATAATAATAATAATAAAGTACCTAGGAATAAATTTAACCAAGGAGATAAAAAGCTGTACTCAAAAAACTATAGAACACTGCCCGGCTGGTGTAGCTCAGTGGATTGAGCGCAGGCTGGGAACCAGAGGATCCCGGTTCGATTCCCAGTCGGGGCACATGCCTGGGTTGCGTCCAGGTCCCCAATGAGGGCCATGTGAGAGGCAACCATACATTGCTCTTTCTCCCTCCCTTCTCCTCTCTCTGAAAATAAATAAATAAAATCTTAAAAAAAATTGTTAAAAAAAAAACTATAGAACACTGAAGAAGGAAATTGAGGAAGATAAATTAAATGGAAGCATATACCCTGTTCATGGATTGGAAAAATCAACATTATTAAAATGTTCATACTACTCAAAGCAATCTATACATACATTCAACACAATTTCTATTAAAATATCAATGGCATATTTCAGAGATCTAGAACAAATACTACAAAAGTTTATGTGGAACCAAAAAAGACCCTGAGTAACCTCAGCAATCTTGAGAAAAAGGAACAAAGTTGGAGGAATAACAATAGCTGATATCAAACTGTATTACAAGGCCACTGTAATCAAAACAGTCTGATACTGGCACAAGAACAGGCACTTAGATCAGCGGAACAGAACAGAGAGCCCAGAAATAAACCCATGTCTCTATGGCCAATTAATATTTGACAAAGGGAGCATGAGTATACAACGGAGTAAAGACAGTCTCTTCAATACATAGTGTTGGGAGAATTGGACTAGTACATGCAAAAAAAAAGAAACTAGACCACCAACTCACACCATACATCACAATAAATGCAAAATGGATAAAAGACTTAAATATGTCATGATACCATAAAAAATCCTTGCCGAAAACCCAAGCAGTAAGATTTTCATGTAGCAATACTTTTGCTGATAAATTTCCTAGGGCAGGGGAAATCAAGGAACAAATAAACAAATGGGACTACATCAAATTAAAAGTTTCTGCATGGCTGAAGAAAACATCATCAAAATGAAAAGGGAGCTGACCATATGGGAGAATATATTTGCCAATGATACATTGGACGAGGGTCTGATCTCCAAAATATATAAAGAACTCATATGACTCAACACCAAGAAGACAAAGAATCCAATTAAAAAATGGGCAAATGGCATAATTAGACACTCCTCCAAGGAGGACATACAGAGGGCCCACAGACATAGGAAAAATGCTCAACATCACTAATCATCAGAGAGACGCAAATTAAAACCACAATAAGATACCAACCTATGCCTGTCAAAATGGCTACCATCAATAAATCAACAAACAAGTGCTGGGGAGGATGTGGAGAAAAGGGAACCACAGTGCAGTGTTGGTGGGAATGCAGACTGGTGCTGCCACTGTGGAAAACAGCATGGTATTTCCTCAAAAAATTAAAAATGGAACTGCCTTTTGACCTACCGATCCCACTGCTTGGAATAGACCCTAAGAATCCCATAACACCAGTTCAAAGAATTTATGCACCCCAATGTTCATAGCAGGACAATTTACAATAGCCAAGTGCTGGAAACAGCCTAAGTGCCCATCAGTAGATGAGCAGATTAAAAACTGTGGTACATTTACACAGTGGAATACTATGCAGCAGAAAGAAAAAAAGAATTTCTACCTTTACACCATGGATGGAACTGGAGACTCTCATGCTAACTGAAATAAGCCAGTTAGTGAAAGACAAATACCATATGATCTCTCTTATGAGAGGAATCTAATGAACAAAATAAACTAATAAGCAAAATAGAACCAGAGGCATATTATCACAGAATAGGCAGACAGAGGTAAGGGGGAGGAGCACTGGGGGAACTGTTCGAAAGAAGGGATTGGTCAAGGAACTCACATGAAGGACCTATGGACATGGACAGTGGGCAGGGATTGACTATCAAAGTAGGGGTTCAGGCGGGGTGAAGGGGGTGAAGGGGGAAATAATTGGAACAACTGTAAAATATAAAAAGAAGAAGAATGTAACTAGAAAATAAACATGAAAAAAAGGAAAAGAATCATTAAAACAAATTCTCCCAAGAAGTCTATTTCTGTGGATTAATTCACTTTTTAAACAATTATTAAGTATGTATTATGTTACAGTTAAGATTTACTGGGCTCTTACTAATGTGCTAAGCATGGTGCCAAATGCTTTACATAAATTATCTAATTTAATGCTCATAAAAATCCCCCATGTTACAGAATAAGACATATAAATAGCATGGTCACTATGATAGTTTAGGGAAACCAGGCCATCTGCTTCTCAGAGCCAAACCCCCAGCCACGGTGAAAACAGCCACTGAGCTCAATGTGAGGAAACTGAAGGAGGATACGACAGACAAGATCCTTGCCTTTGGGAAGCGTATATCCAGTTAGAGACAGAACATTAAAAAAATCACATAATTAAAGCTATGGTACAAACTGGAAGTAAATAAGGTATCCTACTTTAGATAGAGTGTATGAAAAGTAGCATTTACTATATGACCTGAAGGAAAAGTTGGAGCCATGGGCGGGGAGGAGGAGCTGGCCGCAGAGAGAAGGAGCCCAAAGCAGAACATTCCGCACAGAGGGATCGGCCACTGCAAAAGCCTAGATGAAGAACAGGGTGGAATGTTTGAGGAACACAAGAAGGTGATCCGATACAGCTTGGTGCAAGTGGGAGAAGCGTGGCATGAGATGAGAGGTAGAGAGGCTGGAATATAGTCTTCTTGTAGACCAAGAAGTAGAGTTTGGATTTTTGTCCTCAGGGCAGTGAAAAGCTATTAAAGAGTTTGAGGTAGGTGGATAATTTGACGTAAATTAGATTTTTTTCTTTTGATTTAATCTTTATTGTATTTTTTTCCATTACCATTTAGTCCCCTTATACATAAATTCCATTTCTCAAAAGAGTGCACTGACTGCTCCACAGAGAATGGAAGCGAAGGCAGGAAAGCAGACACCGCTTAGGGAGCTAGTGCGGAGTTTCAGGCAAGAGAGAGAGTGGTGTGACCTAGGGTAGTGGATTCCAGATATATTCTGACTTTTTAAAATTGAGATATAATTCATATAGCATAAAATTCACCAATTTAAAGAGTAAAATTAGGTAGTTATAGAACCATCTCCACTAATGAATTACAGAACAGTTTTATCACCTGGCCTTCCCAAAAGAAGTCCATACGCACTTAGTAATCATTCCCTATTGATTCCTCTTCCCATCCCCTAGCAAACACTAAATGTATTTGTTAGGGCTCCCCAGAGAAAGAGAACCAACAGGAGGTGACAGAAGACAGAAGAGAGAGGGGAGAGGGGGAGAGAGAGAGAATGAATAATTGGCTTGTGCAATTATGGAAGTTAACAAATCCCAAGAGCTGCAATCAGCAAGCTAGAGGCCCAAGGGAGCTGGTGGTTGAGTTCTAGTTAGAAAGCCAGCAGGCTTGAGAGACAAAGAGAGCTGGTGTTTCAGTTGGAGTCCAAAGACAGGAAAACACTGATTTTGCAGATCAAGAACTCCTGCCTGGGAGCTGTTTCCTCGTGTTCACAGGAAGGTCAGCCATTTTGCTCTATGCAGATCTTCAACTGATTGGATATGACCCACCAAAATTAGACAGAGATATCTACTTTACTTAGTCTATTGATTCAAATGTTAACTTCATCCAGAAACACCTTGGTAGACACATTCAGAACAGTCTGTGACCCAAAGTCTGGGTACTCTGCAGCCCAGTCAAGTTGACACATAAAATTAACCATCATATTAATATACTTTCTCCTAGTCATATTCTGAAGGTAGAGCAGCCAAGATGCTGAGACCAACTCAGAAATTTTGATTAATTATCTCCTGAAACAATTTTAATTCTAAGTATAATATTAACTGTTTATATTCATGCAAAGATACAAATTTAGCTAACACAGCATAAAAATTTTAAAGACCTTTCATATACTTCACAAACTTCTCACCTTGAGTCTGTCACTGATTTTTAGAAGTAGCTATCTATCCCTATAATTAAATTAATAAGCAGGAGGGAAAAAAGGAATTTGTATTTTTCTGCATACTTCATGGTCGATATGTGTGAGTAAAGGTTTAAAATAAAGCATCTGGAAGAGAGAGTACCAGACAAATTTTGAAAGAGTGTGTTTTCCAATGAAAGAAACTGGCAAGCAACTAAATGTACTTAAATAATATTCTGCCTCCCTGAGCGGGTGGTATTCATACAGAAATTTCAATGAAAGCAGACACCCGTCACAAAGAGAAACCACCTGTAGTACTTGAGGGTTTTATCCTATTAACATCAAATCTCATTTCAACTAAGAAAGAAAAGATCAGAAGTGCCAGCCTCCTACTTTGTTCATCTTTTATGTCCAAAGGAACTCTTCCTCCGTCTCTCACAAAGGACTACCAGACTTAAATGGTACCAGGAATGATGTGAATGGTTCAACATTAAAAACTTTGACCTTGCCCCAGCTGCTGTGGCTCAGTAGATTAAGTACCAGCCTGTGAATCAAAAGGTCACCTGTTCTATTCCCAGCCAGGGCACATGTGTGGGTTGCAGGCCAGGTTCCAGGTTGAAGACATGCAATCGATCAATGTATCTCTCAAATATCAATGTTTCTCCCCCTCTATTTCTCCCTTCCTTCCCTTCTCTCTAAAAAATAAATAAAATCTTAAAATAGAAAATAAAAATATTGACCTCTCTTACTTACCTATTTCTCCATGCATTTGGAAAATTTAGGCAGAAGTAATTCAACTGAGATGAGAATACACCGGGTTACCAACAACATCCCTGTCACTGTGAAGCTGATGGCTTTTCTATCAAGTCAATAAATCCAGATCCTGTCCAGAACTGATCACAATCGTGGATATGACTAGAGAACGATCATTACTGCCTCCTCCCACCATAGTCACTTAACCAAGGGTATTCTGGATCCACTCTAGGTCACATCTGTCACCATATCACGTAGGTCATAAATGCACCTCTCAATCAAGTATTCATCTAGTCAGCTGCACCACAAAGTGATTTACTCTAGAAACCCGGACTAATCAGTTAGCCTGGGTACTAAATCACTGTTTATGAAAAAGCTTTTAGTATGGGTTTTTAAAGGAAACACATGGTATGTGATTGATCACTCCAAGCAAATTAGAGAGTAAATAGACCCACTATCTAGGCACTGGCAGAATTAAACAGCATTATGCAAGAGTGGGCAAACAAATGGAAGACTAAATTTTCATTAATAGAAGGTCTATAATATACACATACGAAATTAGCAAAAAAATACCACTGCTTTATATACATGGCATTGTAAGTTGAGGATATAAAAGAAACATAAACACAAGCCCTTCAAGAGATCATTACATAGAAAACTGTGAATTCATTAAGCAGGTGTTTTGGTTAAACAATGACAACATAAAAACATAAGTGGATTTTATTCTATTATCATATAATTTGTTCATACCCTTTCCTTAATTTATAAAGCATTTTAACACGCACTAGTGCAGTGACCTGCACTGCAAGGCTAAGATGTTGGCGGATGTTGAAGCATTAACTATATTTCTACAAAGAAGAAACTGAGGCCCACAGTCATGTAGTTTTGCCTCACGTTTGACGGTTACCGAGTGGTGGGACTAGAATTCAAACCCAGGGTTCCCACCTCTGAGCCTGGTCCAGGTCTTCCCAACAGTGGCACTGCTTACACTTGGGGACAGATAATCTTTATTATGAAGGGCTGCCCCATGAACTGCTGGATGTTCAGCAGAATCTCTGACCTCTATCCACCCAATGTCAGTAACAAAGCCTCCCTCCCCCAAGTCTTGACAGTTGAAAATGCCTCAGACATTGCCAACCATCCCCCTTCCAGAAAAATTTACACATTCCCAGTGAGAGCCACTCAGCTTGTCTACTTTTTAGGGTTATATTCAGATTAATAAACTATTTATATATTTTTAGTATATGGCAATCCTATTAGATCATCAACTTTTCATAAACCAAATACGTGTGTGTGTGTATATATATATATACAAAATCTATTTTACCAAATATTTTTTTATGATTCCATAGTTTCTTATCTTTTTCCAAGAACCTGGAGCAACTATAAAACCTCAAGCACATCAAGCTATAAATTTAGAAAAGTGAGAGTTAATAGAGAGTGGTGGAAAACATTCTGAAGTTTTCATGGTTTAAAAAGCATTTTTTAAATATGTTTACATATTAGTGTAACAAAAAACAAAAGTACCAAATTGATTTAATCTCTTTTCCCTCTCTACCCACTTCTGGTATTATGCATGTTTTACAGTTCTGGAAGGGGGGATAAAAAGAGACTCCTCATAAACTACCCAGTCAGTATCATCTAAGAGAAAACAGCTGAGAAAGCCCCTCCTTCAGCACCAGCAGCCTCTCTTTGGCATTCCCAGTGTGGCCCCATCAAGCACGTAACCCTACTTGACTTATGCAGGGTATTCAATGTTTTGATTTCCTAGTATTTTTTTTTGGAAGCAGAACTTGTTTTAATCACTCTGTCATGTGCTTTGCTCTGCTATAGGAATAAAACCAAACAAAAACAAAAAACCTCCTCAACAAAAGTGCTAGATGGAAAATAGTTAAAATGAAAACTGTGTACCCCCATCAGTAAACTCTCCAGGATAATTTAACTGATTTTAGTAAATAAAATATTCTATGAATTACTATCTTGGTTATTCAACTATAAAAATCAACTGGGTGTATAAAATGCAGAGCAAAGAATAGAAATGATCTGACATTACAGCTTACAGTTGAAAATTAGATCGTTGCCCACACTTATGTGTTCTGGGTCTCTTTTCTGTTCTGTTCATGGAAATTATGCAGCAGCGTCTGGAGACAGCTGGAGACAGCATCCCCAGCTTTATCAACAGCACCTACTAAGCATGGCGCCTCCTAGGGAAAGCAGAGTGATAACAAGCTCTGTCCATGACAGCAACCTTCAGCACAGTTTTAGCACCGTATTGCACCTGTGTTTTACGAGGCTGAATCTAGATCACACTGGAGAGCCTATGCCTCCATGTGAACTCCTACGGTTTAGAATAATTTGATGTGCTAAAGTGCTAAGGATAAACTTTTTGCACTTTTCATAACAAAGATCCATGAACATGCTATGATTCTGATTCATATTTCACTTGTTTTCAGGACAGACCAATTTCAGGTCTAAAGGTCAACACCTAGTAAACACGATGCAAGAATAAAAACAGTGCCATATGGAACTCCCTGAGTCTGACTGAAAAACACATCCAAAAGAGCCAGATTAGCCTCGCACAGAACACATCACTGTCCATATGCAAGGCAAAGAGCTGCAAAAACCATGGAAAGCTCAATGTGACATTTGACAGGCATCCCTGCAAGCCATCACACCACCCCTTATGAAACTGTCCTGGTGAATACTCATCAGCAAAGGTCACCACGCTGTTAGGAATCTACATGTTTTTTAAAAAGACAGGAAAGGAGACCATTGTCAATGGAGCTCTGAGGGGCAAGGGGCACGTCCTGAGTGACTGCACACGTCAGAGGTGGCTATTTAGGAAAAGCCCCTCCTTGCCCCCAGCCATAGATTGAAGGATAGTTTTCTACACCAGGAAAGAAAAAGCTCCTGAACCCCTTTTCCAGTCAACGTGAAGGTGCCCTGTAAATACAATCCATGCCAGAGATGCCTGAAGGAGTGTAGGAGAGTGGCCTGCTTTCACTCACTGGCCCAGAGTCCGCGTCTGACTCCGCCCCCAGAGTCCCTGGCTGGCTGGGGGTTCTGAGGCAGCCGCTTAATTTGCTGCTGCTGTCGTCATGACTCTGCCTTTGCTAGTAACCTGAGCAAGTGCCAACCACATTCCACATATCGTACCGGATATACAATAGGAAATGAACCTTACTCAGCTTCATGTCGCAAGCTTCAGCTCGACTAACTAAAAACATAGGGAAAGTACTATCATTTCAATGTTTACCACCAGGAGAATAAAATATCCTTCACAGACCCGTACCAAAAAGTAGCCGCACTGCTCTGACTTTCTGGCAAAGCTGATACACCCTGTAAATAGTGCTGACCAGAGTAACTGCGTATTCTGCACAGGAGAATAGGGGGCCGCTTAATGGGCTGGCGAGTTTAAATCTCAGTTCTCTCTCTTACTTCAATATGTGACCTGGGAGAGTCCTCTAACTTCTCTGAGCTTCATCTAGAAAAGATTCTTCATTTATAAATGGAAATACTGTAGCTCAGAACTGGAGGAGGATTAAAAGGAGATCATGTATAACGAGGATTACAGTGTATTGTTTGTTTGTTTCTTTCTTTCTTTCTTCCATCATTTAGGCTCCCCGGAAACCATTCTGCCAGAAAATGACATAAAGGAAACTTGGTCCAACTGGAAGAAGCAGAAAGCCCACCACGTCA